>LPNX010443061.1:77827-179843 GCA_001517045.1 Pseudotsuga menziesii
GGGGGAAAGGAGTAAATTCATTAGTCTGTTCAAACAGTACAAAGATGTGTTTGCCTGGACATATGAAGAGCTTAAAACGTATGACACAAAGATCATACAACATGTCATCCCGATTAAAGCTGGAGTCAAGCCTTAACAACAGCCTTTGAGGAAGATGCATCCAAAGCTGGAACCTTTAATTCAGAGTGAAGTGAAAAAATTGTTGGATGCTAAAATTATATTCAAAGTCAGACATTCGGAATGGGTTTCGAATTTGGTGCCAGTAAGGAAAAAGTCAGAAGAAATCAGGCTCTGTGTAGATTTCAGAAACTTCAATCGTGCATTAGATAAAAATAACTATCCAGTCCGAACCATGGAGCAAATATTGCAGATGGTTTCAGGTTCTGAATTATTTTCATTATTAGATGGATTCTCTGGCTATAATCAAATATTAGTAGCTGAAGAGGACAGGCTTAAAACCACATTCAGAACCAAGTGGGGAACTTTTGCTTACAGGAGAATGCCCTTTGGACTCATAAATGCTGAAGCTACTTTCCAGAGGGCCATGGATATAGCTTTCCACGGTCTGATTGGCCGTAGTGTTGTGGTATATCTCGATGATGTCACAATATTTTCAAAAAGGAGAGAGGAACATGCATTCCATCTGAAACAAATTTTCGAGCGTTGTCGAAAATATGGTATTTCACTAAATCCTAAGAAATGCGTGTTTGCGGTCATAGAAGGAAAGCTACTGGGTCATGTTGATTCTAAGAAAGGGATCTCCATAGACCCGGAAAGGATTAAAGCCATAGAACAGATCCCTTTACCCCACAACAAAAAGGGTATGCAATCATTCATGGGGACAATTAATTTTGTGCGAAGGTTTGTACCAGATTTTGCTCAAATTGTCATACCTTTGCAGCAGATGGTTAAACAAAGTGTACAATTTAAATGGACTGATGTGGAAAAGAACGCATTCAGTAAGATAAAAACATCCATTGCTCATGCACCATCACTCAAAAGTCCAAATTTTAGAAAAGATTTTATTCTATACACTTTTGCATCCGATGATTCATTAGCAGCGGTGCTTACACTGAAGGAAGATGGGGGAGATGAGTACCCCATATCATTTATGAGCACTGGTCTGCAGGGAGCTGAATTGAATTATCCAGCTGTTGATAAACAAGCTTATGCAGTTTTTAAAGCGGTAAAGCAATTCAGGCCATACATACTTAAGAACCGTACTAAGGTAATAGTTCCACACCCAGCTGTAAGATCTCTTTTTATACAAAAGGAATTAGGAGAAAGAAGAGGCAATTGGGTAACCGCCTTACAAGAATATGATCTTGAGTTCAAACCAGCATCCATAGTAAAAGGACAAGGATTGTGTAAACTAATGGCCGAAGGTAAAGACAATGAAAAAAACAGTTGGGATAATGAAGCTAAGTTACATATGGTGGATGTATGTCCTCTATTCACAGCTCCAGATTCCTAGTACCGGGACCTAGTTCATTACCTTCAAGAAAGATATTTGCCGGAACATTGGAATTCCAAACAACGAAGAGCATTACATCTAAAATCAGCTTCATATCAGATAATTGATGGAGTATTATTCAGAAAGAATTATGATGGAGTTTTCCTCAAATGCTTAGAACAAGAAGGTGCAAAGAAGGTCATAAAAGAATTACAAGATGGGCCTGCTGGAAGTCATTTTTCCGGAGATACAACAACCCATAAGATTCTTAGATTCGGGTATTACTGGCCTACACTGTTTAAAGATGCTCATGCTCATGTCAGAAAGTGTGATGTTTGTCAAAGAGGTGGTGGAAGACAAGCTAAAGCAACAGGGCTTTTAAAACCAGTAATGATAACAGAACCATTCGAACAATGGGGAATTGATATCATTGGAGAAATAAACCCAAATTCTTCCTTGCAGCAAAATACATTTTGACGGCAACTGACTACTTCACCAGATGGGTCGAGACCATTCCGTTACGCAAAGTGAATGAAGATGCAGTCATGGATTTCTTACAAGATCACATTATGACCAGGTTTGGGGTTCCAATTTCCCTGGTTTTTTATAATGCTACTTACTTTTCTTCTATTAGATTAACCGCATTTGCTAATGAAAGAGGAATCAAGTTGCATTATTCTGCAAACTATTACCCACAAGGAAATGGTTTGGCAGAATCTACAAATAAGAATTTGATTAGAATTCTAAAGAAAACCGTAATAGAAAATCAAAGAAGCTGGCATTTAGTGTTACCTAATGTTCTTTGGGCTGATAGAGTCACACCCAAGAATTCCTTAGGTGTGTCACCATACAATCTTGTTTACGGAAAAGAAGCTATTTTTCCTCCCAACATTCTGTTACCATCTTCCATAATAGCTCAAGAATCTAGAGGTACCGATAACGAAATCCTACAGATTAGAATCTATAATCTTTTGAAGTCGGAAGAGTCTAGGTCCAAAGCCAAAGAATGATTTAAGCATCAACAGGAAGTAGTGAAACGTTGGTTTGATAAACATAAAGTTGGAAACAAAGAATTCGAAGTGGGAGATCTAGTTCTTAAGTGGGATCATCCGCATGATGAAAAGGAAAAGCACACTAAGTTTCAACAGTTATGGGTAGGCCCTTTTCAAATTGCAACAAAGCTTGGCCCCTCAACTTACAAGTTGCAAGATTTACAGGGGTGGGAAGAGAACTTACCAGTTAATGGTTTAGTTCTCAAACCTTATTTTTCTTGATTTTTATTTCTTGGTTATCTCGTACATAAATAAAATTGATTGGTTTGTTTTATTTTTTATTTATTTTATTTTGTTTGTTTTAGTTAGAGTTTCATTGATTTTAATAAAGAAGCACAACTTTTGGTTGCATGCAGTTTATCAGAATTCTGGATAAACTAAAATCCTTGATTATAAGACTGTGTACTATTGATTTATTTGAAAGAACTTCTTCTAGTTTAGCAGTTTTCCTAAATGGCTATGAACACATTGAAGTCCTACTTAATCCCTGTAAAATAACTCAGGATCAAAAGGTCTGGAATACTATTTCGAGGCTTCATCCATCTCACATTAAAAATGTCTTAGGGGGTGACAGCAAAAGACCCATGGATGGGAAGCATGGTAAACGATATATTATATTTAAATGATCCCATGCCAGGAATTGAGAGCCAAAAGGCAAATAAGAGTCAAAATCTCCTAAGAAAGCAATATGTATCAAAACAAAGTACTGAACCATATTAGTACAAAATTGCCAAAGTTCTTCTCCGTCCGTGAGCTGAAAATTAAATACATCTCTCACAGATAAGGACACTATGGATAGAGGAGCCTGAATAAAAAAATTCAGAAAGAAGGCATGCAAAAGGACTCAAAAGAGGACAAAAGTGCAAAATGGCATGGGAATGAGGAACAAACGAATATTTTTGTTTACCATATGTTACAATCCTGTGGTGTCCAAGCTGGGAGCTACCCTAAGACAGAGATAAAAAAATGAAACTCATATCCCTGGCCTCAAAAGAGTTATCTAGACTTTGAAATCTTGGTTTCCATTTTCCCTAAATTGGACTATCATCAATGATTAAAAGGACATACATATGCCATTTGGGAAATCCAGACATCTAGAAGAATGCAGCATGTTGGTATTATCAAACAGTCTGTTGCTCAAAGAAGAAATTGTCCAGAGATCTGTGTTCACCAGGTAGTCGCCAATTGTTACAGCTGCAACAATTTCCCAAATTTTTTTAAATTTTGGACCCTCCTTTTATTTTTATCTAGCTTGGGATTGTTTGGTTTCCTGAAATCTGTCATTGCTCTGCTATAAATTTTGATCTTTTGAAGTCAGAAGTAGGGTCAACTGTTTTTCCTTCGTTTCGGAATTTGAATGATCTAGCACTGCCGTTTGTCTAGCCTAAAGACTGTGGAGTTTTGTTTTATTGTTCAGAGCTTAACGTCTGATTTTTGATGATTTTTTTTTATCGTTGTCGGGAGTTTGTTGAAGATTGAGCCGGGGCATTAGTCCTCTATGCCGCCGACGTTTCAAAAGAGAAACGACGAACGTCTCAATGGACAATTCTGTTTCTCGCCGATCCGTGGCCTTTATCTCCTTTTGGTTTTATTGTTTAAACCTTTTGACTGTCGATGACTTGGTTTTTTTTATCGCTATCGGAACGATTTTTTACAGTGGTTGGAGGTTTAGTCCTCTACATCGCCGACGTTTCGGAGGGAAGTCAATGAGTAGTCCGAAGGTTGGTCTTTCCGCTCGTCGGTTCCGATGCTTTAGTGGTTAGTCTTTCCGATCTCCGATGCATAACCATCACAACGATAATGCTCGGAATCGCCAACACTGCGACAGCGTTTAGGGTTGAATCGCCGACACTGCGGAGATGTTGAGGTTTGAGTCGCCGACCCTTAGCGTTTAGAGTTTCCGACCGCCGACGGGCTTTATGTTATCGCGGGACCCGCAGTTTGTTTGTTGCCCGTCGTTGTGGCTGCCTATTGAACTATCCTCCTAATGTTTAGAGCTTATGATCGTCGATAGGGTTTTTCTCGCCGTCTCTTTTACCGAAGGTTTATATATAGAGGCGCGCCATTATTTTATTATTATCCTTGTTGAAACTCGCGTCTGCTCCAGTCCTTGTCGATTGAGCTGTAGTACCATTGCCCAGCTGTCCGGATTTCACTCGTTGGCATGCTGTCGTGGAGGTTTCAGGTCATCCCGTCGACTGCACTGCGTTTTTTCCAGGTAGGCAATCCACAACCCTGTTGTTTGATGTTTATTGGTTGATTGAAACTGTGGTTTTTCCCGAGTAGGTTTTTCCCGCTTAAATTTTTGCGTGAGTTTGCCCGCTTAAAGCTGATTTTCTTCGGTGTATACTTGCATAACATTTTAAAGGTCGAGGAATTCAACTGCTACAGTTTTTCTTTGAGCCCGCATGATTGAACCGTTATGCACGCTTTGATCCTGTCTAAAAGATTTAGGGGTTGGTGCGGACAAGCGTTACACTATCTGCACCACCCATTCTTTGGTTCCTCATGGTCGTCCGAGGGGGTTTTAAATTGTTGTATGCGTTTACCCTATTTGCGTGGGACGGCGGAGGTTTTTAGGGTTTTTGTCTGGTTAGGGTGTTTCCGCATTGAAAAGCACAGTATAGGGTCTAGCGGTTTGAGGATCAATAGTAACGATAGTGTGTTCATGCTTTTACCGGAGGAGTTAGATTAGTTTGATTGCAGCCCGGATTAAAATGAAGAGTTTTTCTATCACGGTTGTGTTTTTAGTTACAGACGGTGGACTTAGAAGATTTTAAGACACAACTTGCAAGAGTTTCTTTTGCCTTATCATTTTTCTTTTCATGCATTAATACTATGTATAGTTTATTTTTTAGAATGCATATGGAAGAGGTAAATAGGTTGATACAGTTTTTCTTCATTACTAAAACACTTGCTAAAAGTTTAAATGGTCTAAGAACATACTGTGTTTATGACAGGGTGACTGTTGCAAAGAAAATATGTCCAAAAGACAAAAAAAGAAGGCTCCTATTGCCGAAGGAGAACCAGAGGTTGAAATCATCACCAAGGTTGAATACAAATATGAAGATACCAAAGCTACCACCAGGGTCGAACCGAATTATAAATGGGGTGAAATATACAAGATGATTGCAAATTAGAATGTGCCTGATGCAAGATTTGAAGAGCTGACTATTTATGCAAACATCGAGAAATCGACTCTTATGAAAGTAGCCACAAGACCTGAGTTGTTCCCGTGTTCAGAGGTGATCGGTTGGATTCTGCCTAGGGCAGATGTAACTACGATGATCCTTGAAAATACTGCTAAACAAGGATACGCTACATACAGCCCTGCTTATGTCTCCATGGCATATCATCTGCCTCCTGCTCAGATTTACTTAACAGAAAGCTGGTTGAAAGAGACAAATATGGACCTGGTAGAAACAGTTAAAAGAATGATGATACCAGGGAAGAACTTTCGAACCAGGCCCTCAGGAGAATATGATACATCCACTCTCCAAACTCCCTATAGATTTATTGCACTGATGCTGAATAGGATTTTTGGGAGAGCTCACGAAAAAAGCTTTAAATTAGGATGGATACCAATTATCTTCTATGTGGCCACTCAATGAACCATATTCAATTGGGCAAACATAGTGTCGATTAGCCTCTTAGCATGCATATCTTCAGCTTTGGGAGGAGTGTCACAGAAGAAGTCAGAGTTCTACATGAGCTCTATCCTAGTTGACTTTCCAGCCTTGAGGTGTAATTGGGATGGGGACAAGACCCCGGTATACACTGCATATAAATTATTTTGGGCACACAAATACTATAGCTACTACAGAGAAATATGTGAACACTTCATCATGCCTTTGTACACTCTAATTTTCCTGACATAATGCACCTGCATGTCCGAAGAAGCGTTCAAAGTCATTGAAGAATATGGAAGTTATTATTTGACTGAGGAAGGAATGTATATCAGAATGTATGGTGGCTCCAGGGCACATTCTTTGCTCCCTAAATATGCCACTGATTATGTGCTACATAAAGAAGCAGTTAGGCAGGTATATATTGATGGTGTGGTAAGTTTCTTGTTCGAACATAAAAAGGCAGCATATCCTGCCATACCTTTCTGGCTGGGGAGTTATAAGTTTTCAAAGGTAAAACAGACTGCAGAATTTGTGCAGGAGCTAGAGCACTTCCGTTTTGCTGAGATGAACTTTCACAGGAATGACTCCCAAAATAAGCTTGCAGATCACTGCAAGGAGGCAAGCATTCATTTCGAATACACCAATTTCTGGGACAAGGACGAGGAAATATTTAGAAATGCAAAGAACATGACTTCCTTAAAGAAGAGATTTAAACAGAAAATCACTATTGTGGGCTGAAAAGGCAAAACTGCACAGAAGACTAAGACAGTTGAAGAAGAAGAGACCAAAAAGAGGGAAGAAGATACTAGAAGGCTAGCACAAGAGGCAGAGAGTTGGCTGAAGAATGAAGAAGAAGAAAGAAAGAGAGTTGTAGAGGAAGCAGCAAAGAAGGAAGAGGAGGAGAGAAAGAGAAAGGAAGAAGCAGAGATAAAGAAAAGACAAGAAGAAAGTGAAGGTTTGAGATTAACAGGATCTAAAAAAGACCAACAGACTACGGAACAGATGGATACACATGGGGGACATGATCATACAGATCAAGGGCTTGGACAAGATAATCCTAATCCCCAGAAGCCTGCTGCAGCTTCTGGCAGTACTCAAGGGCAAGCTGTGTTTTCTGGAATGAATTTGATCCCTTTCATGCAGAAAGAAGGGGAAGAGGTCCATGATTTCAGCACCATTTTCTATGACAAGGAGAAGAAAAGGATTGTTAAAAGAACCGAGAAAATGGTTGAAACAGGAGAACAATCGGGAAAGATGATAACTGACAAGACTTTGGTGTATGGGACAGATGCAGATCCAAGATTGACAGCAAGAGCTGGGGTGGCGTTAACCCAAGCTACTGAAGATAATGTAGATAGGCTAATGATGGATCTCGAGCAGTCAAGAAAGAACGCAGCTCAATTGAAAGAAACACTGAAGAAAGAGAGGGATGAAGGTCATAAGTTGAAGAGGAAATATGAGGGCATGTAGAATGAAGTGAGGACTTCAAAGACAGAACTCTAGACTCTGCAGGCAAATAAGATGGCTTTAGAAGTTTCTGTAGAGAAAACGGAAAAGGACGCTCAGAGCAGCCTAGCAGAATTACAGAGGCTACAGCTAGAGCATCAAGTGTTGAGGACTGAAAAAAATGACCTCCAGGTGTCCTATGAAACTCTGAGTGCAGAAAAGGACCGGCTACAAAGCAGAATTGTTGAGTTAGAAGCGGAGAAGGCCAACACAGAAGAAAGAGAAAAGCAGTATCGAATACAGGTGGCAGCCTTGGAAGAACAGAATACTTCATTGACAGCATCACTGAAGGATGCTATAGAACAGAAGACAGACTTCCAACCTTTACAAGGAACATGTTCTCACCCAGAGAAGGAAAATCTACCATTTGCAAATGTGTGTTGAGGAAGGAAGATGTAAGATTTTACAAATAGATAGCAGATTGGAAGAGATTTTGGATACTACGTCTTATTTTTTGGACAGATCTCAAGAGATTCTGGAGATTCTGACAGGAAGAATAGTGTGGATAGAAACAAATGAGGAACCTCCTGCGGAGCTACCAGTTAAAGATCGGCAGAGTTTAAAGAAGGATTATGATTTATTGGAGTTTGGAATCAATATTGCGGAAGAATTCAAGAAAACTGTAAAGAAAACAAAGGGATTATGTGCTGAATACTACAGAAGAGTGCTAGTCACATACAATAGATGCCAAGTTTCTGCAGAAAAAAGATTGGATGCGATACCAGAACATGAGTTGTTCATAGAACATCTACAAAACATGTATCAAGAAGACGAGCAGGAGATCCAACAAGTCAAGGATCTAAATGAACAGATTCTGAAGAATGCAGTGGCTCATGCAGCAGTAAGTATCCACTTACTGGAAGATCAGCTGCTCCTGAGTCCAGCGAGAATAGAAGTAGTTAAGAATTAGGCTGCTAAGTATGAGATAAATATCCGTTTTCTTGAACACTCCGATTTTGAAGGCATAGCAACAGAGGCCCAGGCATGGAAAAAGTTCATAAATGACCAAGCAGGCCCCTCTTCATAAAGTGTTCTATAAAATTTTGATTTAAAATGTAATATATTGTATAAATTATGAGCACTTACTACAAAACAAAATTGTGGGATTGAGAGGTTGGGGAAGCCCAAAAGTCATTGGGGGGCAGCCTAAAAGGTTTTGCTTTTTTGTATAAATATAAGAGAGTTTAGATGTAGAAGGGACTTCTTTCCCAAGCAATTTCTGAGAGTATATTGTAAGAAAAACTACTTCCTTTTGCAATAAAGAATTACAAGTTTCTGCTAGAGAAAGTTTGGTGGAATGTTTCAAATGTTTTGCTATGGATCAGTTGAATGTGAACTATTTCGTTTTCAACTTATGTCCATTAACTGTGAGATCGTTCTAACTCAATGAATTTATGTTCATGTTATGAATGTCTTATAGTTTATTCTGTGAAATTTCCACTCTGAGTAATGAAGGTTGTCATAAACAATAAGCTATCTTCTTGTTCATATTTCTATTAATGTTCATGTGTTCTGAAATAAGTAACAGCTATCTATAATTTTTCTTAATACATGCACAAAAATA
Organism: Pseudotsuga menziesii; assembly: GCA_001517045.1. Lineage (NCBI taxonomy): Eukaryota > Viridiplantae > Streptophyta > Pinopsida > Pinales > Pinaceae > Pseudotsuga > Pseudotsuga menziesii. The sequence goes on from LPNX010443061.1 coordinate 87,032, forward strand.
CATTACTCTTTGACAACTGATCAGTTTTGCTCCCTGGGGATAGGTTAGTTAGTTGTAGTTATTTTCTGGTTGTTTGTGATTTAGATGCGAGAGAGGTAAGACGAGAGGTAAGAACCTGCGCATCACATTGTGACACTCCTCAGTATCTCTATCAATTTGCATTTTTAGATAGGCACTTGCACATCATGACTTAAACACAAAAAATTAAAACTATACACGGTGGACCAGGCTGTAATCGGTAAAACATTTTAATTTGTTAATTGACCTACGGTAGCCGGACCGTAAACCGGACGGATTCCCCATACCAAACAGTAATGGGCTAGTTGGGAACGTTTATTGGGGAGAATCCCTAACTATTGTTACCTACGATTTTCCAGGCCTCAACACCAGGATAGACTCCAAGGGGGCTCAGAACTTTCCTAAATGTAAAGAAAGGATCACAAGGATCGTGGATATCAGTGATGCAGAGGAGCACATTGACTCCACGAAGGTTGTGCCCACAAATCCGACAGAGTTGGTAGCTTGGAAGAAGATAGATTCCAGAGCCATGTTGATCATCTTGGATGGAGTAAAGGACCACATAGTCCCTCATCTTTCTGGGAAGAAGACCGCATCAGAGATGTGGAAGGATTTGGAAGTATGCAGTGGACATCTTGCAGAGATTTGGAATGCAGGACTACAAGTCCATGAGCGTGCCCATGACTACCAACTTGACAAAGTTGTGAGACTCAGCCATTAGTTCACAAGATGTGGACTCTACTCTGTATCAACAGCTCATTGGATCCTTGATGTATCTCGTACGCACGAGACCAAATATATGTTACACAGTGAATGCTCTGAGTCAGTTCATGCCCGATCCAAAGCACATACACTGGGTAGCTGCCAAACATGTACTCAGATATGTGCGAGGTACTATCACTTATGGGCTCAGGTATACTTCCAATAGTGGAGTATTGTTAGCAGGATATGCTGATTCAGATTAGGCTGGCAGTGCAGTAGACCGAAAAATCATGTCTAGTTACTGCTCCAGTATGGGATCTACAATGATCTCTTGGTCCAGCAAGAAACAGGGTTCCATAGCTCAAAGTACAACCAAGGCAAAGAATATTGTTGCAAGTGATGCCTGCAAGGAAGCAATTTGGCTCAGGAAACTTCTATTTGATATGTTCGGTGGAAAGCTTAACTCAACAATCATCCATTGCGATAATCAGAGTTGCATTAAGCTTTCAGAGAACCCGGTGTTTCATGACAGATCAAAACACATTGAAATGAAGTATCATTTCATCAGAGACCTAGTTCAGAGAGGCACTCTGAAATTACAGTACATTCGTACAGATGCACAAATCGTGGATATCCTGACCAAGCCTCTGACAACAACAAAGTTCGTGTAATTTCGTGACAAGCTTGGCATGGCAAAGAATACCTCTCTCGTTAAGAGGGAGTGTTGATTTTTCCCGAGCAACATCAAGAGCCATTCTCTTAGGAGAATGGGGACATTTGGTCCGGGACCAAGATGTGGAACCAATCCAGCACTGGGGGACTCATCCTAGAGTTGAGTGGCCATTCTATTGAATGGAGACATCTGGTCAAGGACCAAGATGTGGAACCAGTCTAGCACTATGGGACTCATCCTAGAGCTGAGTGACCATTCTGTTGAATGGAGACATCTGATCAAGGACCAAGATATGGAACCAGTCCAGCACTTGGGGACTCATCCTAGAGTTGAGTGGCCATTCTTTGAGAATGGAGGCACATGGTCAGTTACCAGGAAGATGACCTAGTCTAGTACTAGGGGACTCGGCCTAGGGCTGAGGGCCATTCTCCGAGAGAATGGAGGCGCTTGGTCTGTTACCAAGTATTTGACCTTGGGTCAAATTATGCAGCCTATGGCTGAGGCACCTGGTCTGTTGCCAGGATATCACTATAAGCCCTAGACAGGGTTTGGGCATGTGAGGCACTCTGACTCCGGATCTGTGGGCTTTGTGATCTTCTCCAAGGATTAGCTACCCTTGGTTAAGACACCTAGTACCCGATCTCGGTGTCACATGGAGTGTGAGATAAAAGCATTAGTAATTCTCTCTATTTATGATGATGTACTTCGAGTGGGGATGAAGGACGCCTATGACCACTTGTTTTGACCACATGGGCACTTAAAGAAGGCTAAAGTAAAAGTCAAAAATACATAAGGACCCTTAGATCACTAAGAAGTCAAAGTGAAAGTGCAAGAAGACCTTTAGTACCACTAAAGCTAAAAGTCAAAGTAATAAAATAATACAATAATATTATTTTGTTCTTTTGAGTTTTGGTCCACTTACATGTGGATTCAAAGGCTATAAAAGAAGATCAATCCATTTCATTATCACAGACTTGCTCATCATCATCTCACAACTGCTCCAACAGAAGTATTCGTTGGTTATTGAAGAGAAGGAAGTTTCTTGTGTGGTTTATGCCCTAGCATGGAGGTTTCTAGCTAGGGCATCTCCACCTTCTACTACAACATAACCCTAGGTCTGCTAGGGTTTATCTCCTATCAGTCTCAGCCAACAGATCCAAGCTAGGGCCTAACCCTAGACCCTTCTCCTTCACGACAGACCTCTCTCTCTTCTCAAACAACCTGGGATTCTTCACGAGTTGGGTCAGATCCTTCACGAACTGGGTTAAACCCTTCACAGGAAGCCTGAATTCTTCACAGACTGCTAGTTGTCCTAGGCAACTCCAACAGGGGCTCAGGAAGTTGTAGCAGGTTGTCGAGCAGCAACCTGAGCATACAGGCAGGCAAATAAAGGCTCAAGCAAGGAAGACAGGAACTCGGGCAAGGTGACAGGAGCTAGAGCAAGCTAAAGAAAGTTCGGGCAGGCAGCAGAAAGCTCGAGCAAGCAGAGAGGAGGCTCAGGAAGGCAGAGAGAAGGCTCGGGCAATAGCCGTACAATCCAGCAAGGTAGTCGTACATATCTGGGCAATGCCATACAGATCTGGGCAATGTCGTACAGATCTGGGCAGTGCAGGTACAGTCTGGGCAGGCAAGTACAGTCTGGGTAGAGATATGGAATTTTGGGCAGCTGAGAGAAATTAGGGCTTGAAGCCCTAATTTGGATTTTTACTATAAAATCATTTTTGTGAATTTTTGGATCTATGGATCAAACCTATTAGGGTTTGAAAAATTACTAAAGAACATTCATCTCAGAATTATGAGAAACTCAAGTCATCTCATTTAAGAGATGAATTACTAATGCTTTTGGGGTTTTTGTCCTTTAAAGGTTTCCCCGTGAAAAACTATTGTGTTCAATGTGTGTAATCTTGTTGATGTTTCTACTGCACTTGCCTTTCATCTTATAGTCTGCAAAAATTTTAAAGAATTCATGCTAATGCTAAAATTCAACATGGCATTGCCTTCGGAGAAGTGAAATTGCCTTGAAAGGTGTGATATTATTTGGAATTTGTGATAAAGTGAATAACTTCATATCGCATGATTATTGTGTCTCGTTTAGTATTGTTTAACTTCAATAAGGCACTGATCATAGCTATCAAAGTTTTGTGGAAGATATCTGTGGTTTGTTGGTAGTTGCAGGTGTTACCGGGCAAATTAGCAAGCTAGTGCCCAGTAAGCATATGTAGGAAGGTGTGACCCAATGTCACCTCGATCACTCTTCCATGAACTTCTTCGGAGAGTCTTGACCTCCAAGGGGAGAGCCCTTATCGGTGTGCCTGTCAATATTCACCAAATACCTTCCACAACCTCACGCATAGATCAGTGCCTTTATGGAGTCAAAATAGAGAATGAAGAAGACATATCAAATTACTCTCAATTACGCACTAGTTCAAAAAAAGTGTTGCAGCAGGGATTATGAAAATGCCTATGATTAAGTGTTCTTATGTGTATATTTCAGTCTGAAATAAAGTGATGAGCAAAATGTCCAAGTGTATTGGATAAGACACAAGCACTTAGAATGCATTAAACATGTCTTTACTAGCTTGCACATATATGGTTACCAATTAGCACTTATCACTAAGCATTTAAGGTCAGCATGAATAGCTTTTAATGAGTAAATAGACTGAATCACAATGTATATCAGCACATGACATTTTGCTATCAGGTCTGATGTATTAGTTAGTATACGCATTTAGTGAGTGCGTATGCATAGACAATTAGGCCATATCAGAGTATTGTGTCAGCATTGAATTGTGTGACAAATTAGTAGCCAAGTAATTATGCATCCATCAAACATTCACTACCAATCAGCACCGTATATTAGCTAACATCAGTAGGAAATTCGTCATCCAACAGTTATGCATCAAAATCCACCGGTCACTTATGCTAACAGTACTTATCAGTAAGGACAGTGTTTATGACATTTTTTAAGGCTGTTAGCAATAGTGTTAGCACCAGTTAGCTCCACCATTCACAATCATAGGCTCTAGCATTCAAATGGAAACTTAACTCATTGATTTAAACAAATAAATTAACCTCTGTATGTTCCTTTGCAGGTCTGATATATGGAGCAGCAGGACGATAGGCTTGAACAGTTTCCTTGAAAGGGGCCTTAAGGCCACGGTTTTGGGCATAAAGGTCTGCTAAAGGGAGAGGAATGTAGGAGGGAAGCGCTGGGTTTTAGAAGAAGGGACGCCTAGGGTGTTAGGGGAGAGGTAGGGACTGTTTTGACAGTCTGCAAAACAATTGCAATCTGCAATTTTTCCAAAAAGAGAGTTGCCGAGGGTGGAAGAAGCCAGAATTAGGGCTGTCAGGGAGGAATAAGGGTAGGTTTAGGGTTCTAGGAGGTAGGTAGGCTAGGAGTGTTTAGGGTTTTAGGGCAGATTTTAAGGTTTTTGAGATTTTTGTATTTTTAGGGCTTCCTAAAATTTCGCCTAGGGTTTTTAGGGCTAAAGAAGGCAGGCCGAATTTGTAGGAGGAAGGACCGAAATTTTAGGGAGGCCCAAAATTCAAAAAAATATATTTTTTTTTAATTTTCTAGGGTTTCAGTCATAAGATTGCAGACCTAATTCTACCATGAAAACGCAAATTTACACATCCATATGCAGGAAAATTTGGTAAAAGAATGACAACATGGGGTTTTTGTGGATGTTACCCTTGAAGCCTAGCCTAGAGGAAGGTCACCAGCCATCTTGGAGTTCTTGAAACAACTTCTAAGGTTCGTTTCAAGAGCCCAAGCTAGGGCAAAGTTGGAGATCCAAGGCTAAACTTCATAAAAACCTCCTCTTAGGAGCATTTTTACTATGCTAAGGGGATAGAAAGTAAATAAAAAGCCCTATTCAAAGAGAATGCAGCCCTGGGGTTACCATTCAATCATTCAAGAAGCAAGATTTGCCTACCATTCATCAAGCAGGAATAAAAATGGAGTAGACTTACTTGAGCATGCGTTTTTTTAACCATTCTAGCATCCACAAAGCATTAAGCAAAGAGAGCATCCAACTTCATCCACAAGAGCAAGAGAAAAAACCCTCCAAGAGGTGTGCATCACTTCAGGAGACTATCTTGGGTAAAAAGTAACATAATGAAGTTTTGTCCCATAAGTTGTGTTTTTAAAATGAAGTGAGAATATCTATTTATATGTTCTCACACTCACTTTTACAAATAAACTAGGCAGACACGCCTTAAAATGTCAATTTGAAATTATAAAATGTCAACTTAAAATTATAACATAAAATAATCAAATATGTGGGTAACTTGGGGCATTTTCCCCAGAGTTTACCCAAAAAAAACTAAAATAGCTACAAATGAGCAAATTACTCTGAACTGAAGGATGGAGTAAGTAGGGGGGGCGTCATGCCCCATCTAACCCCAACAATGTTGATAATCCCTCAACGCCCCCCTCCCCACAAAAAAAACAAGCAATATGGCTTGGTGGAGATGATGACGTCATCAATGGAAGAGGCCCAAGGAGAGAAAGCACTAGTCTACAAAGGGACCAAGAGGGTGCCTAAGGTGATCTGGAAGAGAGACAAAAGCCTCACAGCTGAAAGAAATGTCACCGAAGTAATGAAACAATTGGGGGGTCATGTGACCCAATGATCTGTCCCTAGGAACCCCGAACACCAACCCCAGGGTTAAAAACCCCAACAAAGGGCAGTAAGCAATGCCACTAAGCCACGGTACTCCTAAAAACAAAACCAAAGGGTTTGGCCATAACCATCTCTAAGAAAATGTTGGATAACACCCCTCCTAGTCTAAAAACAATGACCCTCTCTCACTAGGGACACATCTGAAGGTGCGTTGGTAATGGTACCACATAACAATAGGTATATTTCATTAATTAGGGTCTCCCCCTGGGTTTGGAGTTACCCGAAGGAGATATGCCAACAACATGCCACTTTTAAACAAGAGACAAAGACACATATTAACTCTCGGGTAGAGATTGTCAGGGGTAAAGACAATCCCCCCCTTCCTCTTGTTGCGGTCAAGGGAGTTGTGCAAGCCAAGTTACTTGAAGAGAGAAAGTCAAGAGCTCATGAACTGAATTTAAATGTTAGAAGGATTCCCTCACCCTCTCCTTCCCTGGACTCCTTGTAGGTGGTTGTCATGTTCATTCAACACTACCTTGAGTTTCCCAATATTCCCATTGAGAGAGCTTGGATTGGTCATGACTCTACATTGTTTATCTAGTTCAAGCCTACAAGTGATTGACCTTGGGTGTTTCAAGCTAAACGGAATTATTTTCTCTCTCTGCTAACATTTTCCTAAATGTTGATCTCATGAGATCCCAAAATGCGGAGATGAAAGACTCCAAGGAGCTAGTTGTAGCAGCACAACAGGCAAGGAAATGGCCAGTCATCTGAGACCTCTGGGCCATCATTTAAGATTCCCTGCCCCTTGGGTATTCTCGTCCTAGGCCCTCTAAATGACTAGCCTGTTGGAGGAGATGACAAGTTGTGGGGGTTTTAGTGGGATGTTGGAATGGTAATGGGACAGTCTTGTCTTCGCCGTGTTATCACCAACCTTGTAGTTTCCTGTGAGAGGTGGATCCAGGATGGATGGTAGAGGGGCAAGCAACTAAGGAGGTGGAACCAAGACTGCTGAAGCGAATAATTATTCGCTCACACAAATCATGTTACCAAAAGACTTCGAATATTAAATAAGCCAAATAATATATAAATTGATGATAGGATAGATAAGATGATAGCTTACAAAGTAAGTGCCATATATATATTAATCGTAAAGGCACTTTGGATACTATCCATGAAAGGATGAGTCATTTTAGAATTGTTTACTAATAACTATTTAACAATTATTGATTATTAATTATTAATATCAATATGTATTAATATTAATAATTAATATTGATATTTAATAGCTATTACTAATTATATAATAGTTATTTAGTGATTATTTATTATATATATTTTTGTTCATTACAACTGCCTAGACTCCCAAATGGATAGTTGTCACGCCAATCAAAGCAGTCTTCGCTTTATGTTGTCTAAGTCCAAGACAACAACTGGGCAGACCCAGATCTACTCCCAACAAGAGAGATCAGACCTAGACACCAGATCAGATCAAGTATAGCTTTGAGGTACGTAAGGTGTAAGGTAATTAGAAACTCTAGATCTATTGATGATAGTAGTAAATGGACTTGGGCTTTGGATGAGGACTTCAGTCATACAAGGGTAAAGTGACCTATGGGGAGAAAATACTAGATCTAGGGTTGAGGTACTAGCAACTGATGAAGATAACCACTGCCTTGGGAAACGTAACTGATACAAGGTGAGTAGGGACAGAGTTGGGACTGCCTAGTACCAAAGAGATAGACTCAGTGAAAGATATGAAATGCCCAGTTACCTGAGTTATCAAGGAGAGGTCAACTTTTAAGGGAAAGAGGTTAAAAAAGGGGCTAGCGCTATGCTTGGAGATCAGTGCTTATTCAGCCTTGGGTAATGGAGTAAGTATTTGCACAGCATTACAATGAAACCACCTGGGATATGCCCTGATCTATGGACCCAGAAAATGATTTGGCCCAGAAGATTCAGGTTACAGGGAAATCAACAGAAGGAGGGCTAGCGCTAGGGTTTGGAGAGGCAGATTTGCAGATCTGGAGCCACTAGGAGACTATCAACTCAGCGTTGGAATGGAAATGAGATCAGGATGGCCCAATCTACAAACCCAAGTCAGAAAATTTCAGGAAAAATCAGATCTGGAAAAGTCAAAATCTGATAAAGGAGGCTAGGAGCCTGAAAGTCAGTTTTTCAGATCTAGGGCTACCTGGCAGGAACTAGCTCAGCGTTGGGGGTGTTCTGGAATGAGGAAGACCTGATCTACACTCCCATGTAATTATTTTCCAGAAAAAGTCAAATTTTCAGTGGGGCGTTGGGGTTTCAGCAGTCAAAAAGTCAGATCTAGGGAAAATCAGTCACAATTAGGGCAACGTTGAGGATGATTCAGTGAGGGGGAGGCCCGATCTACAAAACCCAGAAATGGTTTGCTCAAAGATCAAGCGGTTCCCTGATTAAATATTTTTTTTATTTTTTAGTATTTAGGAGTTTTTTCAGAAAAAATGAAGAAAAGCAGGTACAATGGATTCAGATCTGAAAAAAGGAGAGACTTACATGTTAGATCTTACCTGGAAATGCTTGTAGATTCCTTGATGATGATGATCCCCACCATCCCAATCAGTTTGAGAAGATTGAAGCGAGTTCTATGTCCAGTATTTGCCCAAGGAAATCAATGTGCCCTCTCTCCTACACAACAAACGTCAACCATATCAGATTTGCTATGACATGAGAAAGAAGCTATATGCTGCAGAAAAATAGCAAGAAGAAATCATAGGTCACCACAACACTAATGAAAACTCCTTGATAAAAACAAAGACAATCCAAGCAACTTAAGGTCCCCCTGCAAAAACGCCCAAGCTGAAGTCGTCCTCCTGTAGACAAAACAATGATCCCCAAAAAATATAGATCTCATAACAATTTCCCGAATGCTAGGAAGCAAAAGACTTTCCAATCACCATCGAAGAACATCAAATGCAAAGTAGATCCAGAAAATATCCACAAAAAATATTCCTATTAATCAGATCCAAGAGCCAAAGACCCTTCACAAATGAGAAGCTCTCTCCTTTAAATAGAAATGAGAGAACCAAAATCCTAACCACTTTCAAAACGAGTCGCTAAGATTAAAAGATAAAAATGTTCTAATCAATGGTTGAGATGAGCTCAACATACAATACATGGATCAATATAACCATAAAGTACCAAAGTGGACTAAATCACCCATACATAGGGTATCCCACTCAACAAGAAATAAATGAAGCACATGGTGGGTCCATGGAGTGTTAACTAACTCACTCTGGGTGCCCCATGGCACAATAAAATAATATAATATTTTAATTCTTTGACTTTGTTCCTCCTTGAGGAAATTGTGAGCCTCCCAAAAGCTCCATAAAATAATATAAAAATGCCCAAAAAATAGGCGTGGGCCCAATCAGGTGCTGTAACTGCTGGAGAAGGTGCGGAGGACATCACACTCATTATCATGACTCATCCCATGTCATTTCCTTTCCTCAGTAGCCCAAATCAATTTCTTCAATAGCCATTTAATCATTTTTTAATCTGCCTCGAGAAACGTGAACCTGCCAAAACAGCCTCTTAGGGTGCCTGCGTTCTTAAACTGAGCCCACCAGATTCTCTGGGATGGGGGTACTATGGTACAATCAAGTGGCTACACCCCCTATTCCCATACAACGCTCTAGGAGATCCAATAAAAAACATCTCCCTACTCAGACACATCATCCTGTGAAGCAAAAATGCATCAAAAGAGTAAAATGAGCCTGACCATCTCTGCAAGTGTTATAAGGCTAAGACATGCTCTACAAATCATTTAAGCAACAATCACAACAAGTAGCAGACATTTCCCTGGCGATACATTAACCAAATACATATATAGGGCTTTATTTATTATTACTCATACTAGACTTTCAAGACTATACTCACTTCATAGCTGTAGTCAATTTGCTAGTGAAGGGTGAAGGATGAAACTGACAAGGCTAGGGCAAAGGATGACTTCCTACTTAACATCATGACACTTTGGATATGGCAAGGAAATACTCACTATAACCAATGCCGGACAAACAACAACACAGAGAATGGCAGTGCCTCACAAATGGTTGAGTTGTTCAGAGAGTGCTTATTCAACTTAGGCATCATGTCTACATCAAGTTTGATCCAAGTTCATTAGGACCATCAATTTTATATCCATGGCCTTTTTGGCCAATATGACCCTTTGGGACTTCACCAGTGCTTAAAAGCACAGCTAATCACAACTTTCATCTAGGACACATTCAACTTTATAAGGTCAACAATATTTGGATATAACATATATTTAACCATTTCTTTTTGGACCTTTTCTTATACCCTTCAAGGGGTATTTTTAGCATTTCATTGCTCTTGCCCTTTTTCTCATATGTTAAGAAACACAGTTTAGCATTTTTTTTCCATGAGCGCATATATAACATTTTCCAATACAAGTAGTACATGAGCTTTCAGTTTTAGCCAACAACATCTCAAGTGACAAGGGGGAGTTCTGCACAGTGCCAAACATCGAGACAACTGACCAGAATGATTTAGGCATACAATCCAACTCACCAAAGGCAAGTTCTGTCACCAACTCAAAGCCGAGACACCATATAAATAGGGAGGCTTGTCCAACAAGAGTTCTAGCGGGAAAAGGTCCTCCATGCCATAAGTCAAGTAGTAAGTCAGGTTAAAAAAAACAAAACTGGAAGGAAATGGATGCGTGGAGACAATGAAAGATGAAGCACACACTAGCAAGCCAAAACAATGGTGGGAATGACTACCTCTATTCTCCCTAAGGAGGGTAAAACCAACGAGTATAGATTAGGAGCTTCAAAGTCAGAGTAGGGACATCAATACATAATACAAATAGATCCAAGTCCATGTAATTATGACCGCTAGATCATGACACTACGTGTTAATACATGTCACAAAGATGAGTATAAAAGCAATGATAACCATAACACAATATAATAAACGCCGAGACATAATCATGCATATAATCCATCTGAACCATCATCTGCCTAATGAGAAAGCACTGATATAAATATGGGCATCAATCACTACTCTGTAAATGACTAAATGGCTACATCAGTCCTCAAATATGAGTGTCCTGAGACTCAGTCCTGACATGGGAGAGTATAATAGTCCACTAACAAAATAATGATCAATCAAAATTGCTCATCTCAGCATCTCATATGTAAAAGATCTGGCTGTAAAATGCACTGTATCTGAAAAATAGAATATGGTAGCCTAGCTACTATATATGTGATAACACGTCGATTATGTTATTTGATGCTCTTGGTTAATTTGATCTCCTCTTCTTCATTGAGACTCATGAAAGTCCTGTCAGACCAACTTCTGGGCATTATAAGCTATCATTGTTTTTCTACTTGTCGACAGAAAACTTGGTCTTTTGTTGGGATCCGTGGTTCTCGTGGAGTAGCATGCTTAATGAGAGACACCCTTCGTGGTAGGGTCTCTTTGGTAGTTGTGGATGAGTTTGCCAAGTTCATGTGGGTTCATCTCAACAGGTCACCCCCTCTCCTTAGGGACATCTACATAGCGGCTTGTTACTTCCCCCCAACCTCATCTTAGTTCGCTACCCATGATGAGGTCATCAGTGACCCATACGTGGATCTATATTGTGGCATCACGCAACATTTTCGCTACCCATGGGGAGGTCATCCTTTTGGGTGATTTTAATGCCAGTACCAAAGACCTCCAGGTCCCTCTTCATCATCGCTTTGAGGACATGTTCTATGTTCAAAAGATCAATCCAACTTCAGTAGGACTTCATCGATCATTTGATGATGTTTTAGGGCCTCTTAGCGTGCAAGGCATCAATCAGGAGTTGGAGGGTTTCTGGAACTTTTCGAAGGTGGTTTAAGGCTAACCATGAAGGTGGTTTGAGGTTTACCACGAACTCTAGAACTTGGCTTGAAGGCTCAAAGGTTCCTGGAACATTTTGAAAGGTTAGCAAAAGTTGTTTGTCTTCTAGTACATGAGTGGTTTTAAGCTAACCACAAACTTTGGAACTTGGCTCGAAGGCTCAGAGGTTCTTGGAACATTCTAACATGCTAGTAGAATCTGATGTATGCTACTAAGTAAATAGTCATGACTCTGACTCTGGCTCCGACTACAGCTTTGAGTCTAGCAGGATCAAGGATTTGGATCTTATACAAACTAGCTTAATCTCGCTCACTTGTTTTTGACAGTTCATCATTCCCCGTATCAAGAACAATGTGAGGAGAAGATCTCTCAAATGCAAGATGTGTCAATACTCGTGAACGAACTCTCCAGTATAACTTATAATTCTTCTTGGCTATTGACGACCATTTCCAAGAAACTATCCAACGATAGTGAATCTTCTCTCTTGTAAGTTTCTTCAAAGTGAAGCATCAGTCTAAAGAATGGGTGTGATTTCCACAATGCTTACAAGGGTGAAGATCAAAACAGTGACCTTTCTTATGGCCAACTCGTGTAAATTTTCCTTTAAAGCTCAAACTAGGGCTAAACAGTATATTTAATTTGTTTTACTGAAATAACCACACATGAACTTCTTTACTAGTATTGCAGCAGAATATAAATACTGATAAACATTCACAACATCACATCACATATAGAAACAGATATTTTGGGTATGGAAATCCTCAGATAAAACCCAAGATGGGAAAACCAGTGCAGCAGCCAAATATAGAATTTATATTATGAAGATATGGAACTTTTACAACCAGCAGGTAAAATACACCCAACCTCGCGAATGGAGAACCTCAGCAAAATCACTGAACAACCCAGCAGCAAGGTACGGCCACCCAACGTAAATGTACGGCCCTGCGTCAGCAGTATGGCCCAGCTATACGGGATTCGTACGGTGCTGACATCAGCAGTATGGATCCATACGGTGTTGTAATGCAGTTGTACCACCCTCCTGCTGTGTACGACACTGCTCCTCTATGTGATCTGTACGGTCCCTGGTGAACCTATCGAGAAGATGCTCCTCCGTCTTTTCTGTAAACTCCTTCGTCTGTATCTCTCCTATGTACGTGTCCTCTCCACCAAATCTCCTTTTAACTCAATGGCTAAGCGAAAACCCTAACCCTCACAATGGATCTATGGATGAGATCCTCCAATGAGATTCAATGGCCAAGATTAGATTATCCATCACTTAAATATTTCACTTTTCACTTTAATAAAGTGATTCCATTATGTCAAAATCAAATTAGAATAATTAAAGTATTTTCCTAAGTCAAAACTTAGAGAAATCACTTTAATAGATATGGCTTCCAGTTTAATGTCTCTATAGCATGCAAGGACACATGCAATGATAGAAGACCTTCCTTGTTGTTGATTTCTAACACTGCCTCTCAACGATGAAGGGATTCAATAGCAACCCCAACTTGTCTCTAAACTTCACAAAACTGTGTATGCAAGGTGCCTTGGTAAAAATGTCCGCCACCTACTAATATGTTTGTATGTACTCCAACCGAATGGTTCCTCTCTGAACACAATCTCTCAGGAAGTGGTACCAAATGTCAATGTGTTTGCTATGGTGATGGAACACTGGATTTCCAGATAGCATGATGCCACTCGGATTGTCACAGTAAACTATTGTAGCCTCTAGCTCACACTCGAACAATCCTGAAAGCAATTACCTCAGCCACATTCCCTCACAAGCAGGCTACCAGGTACTCAACCTCTGCCGAGCTCAATGCAACTGACTTCTACTTTCTACTTAACCAAGAAACAACCCCTAATCCAATGTTGAAGCAGCAACCTGAAGTGCTCTTCTGGTCCTCTACACATCCTACCCGGTCAGCATCTGTGAATCCTGCTAACTGTACATTCCCACTACGTTCATAAACCAACCCATACTCCACTATACCTCTGATGTAGCGAAGTATGTGCTTCGCAGTCGTCCAATGCACTCTCCGAGGGTCCACCATGAACTGGCTCAAAGAGTTAACTGCAAAGCTGATGTATGGTTGTGTGTTGACCAGATACATAAGCGATCCGATAAGTTGATGATACAAGGTAGGATCAAATCCGTCTGACCCTAATGCATCAATCTTCCTCCGATTGGAAACTAGAGGGTATGGCCATAGGCTTGCAGTCCACCATCCTGAATCTCTTCAAGATCTCTACTACATACTTCCCCTGTCCAATAAAGAAACACATGTCTCTTTGCCAAACCTCCAAGCCTATGAAGTAATGTATCAACCCAAAGTCTTTCATCTCAAACTCATCTGCAAGGTTGGACTTGCAAACATCAATCGACCTCTAATCTCCTGTAAGAAAAAGATCATCTACATATAAGACATGTATGAGAGGCACCTCACCTGTCAAGAAGTACGGGTTGTGGTCCGCCTCACCCCGCTGAAATCCCATCTCCCATAGATAGTTGTTTATCCTCAAGTACCATGCTTGAGGTGCCTCCTTTAGCCCATAAAGAGCTCTGTGCAGCCTACATACATGCGTCTCCCTGCTCTCCACATCAAACTCCTCTGGTTGCTCAATATGTACCTCCTCCTCTATCACTCCGTTGAGGAAGGAAGTCTTAACGTCCATCTGATGGACACGCCAACCCATCTCTACTACTAAAGAGATAATGCTCCGAATAGAAGAATACCTGGCAACAAGGGTGAAGGTCTCCTCATAGTCAATACCTTCCTTCTGTGAAAACCTTTTAGCCACGAAGCGTGCCTTATACTTTGCTACACTTCTGTCTATTGCATGCTTCACCTTGTAGTTCCTTCTGGATCCCACCACCTTTTGACCTTGAGGCCTAAGCACAACCTTCCATCCCTGATTCTTCATGATTGAGTCATACTCCTCAACCATGGCCTCCTGCCACAAATCATGTTGTGCAGCCTCCTCAAAATTGGAAGGTTCAGAGTTAATCAACTCTGTCATCAGTGCCATATAACTGAGTCTCTCTGGTGGTTTGCTTTGTCTCATGGAGCTCGGTGGAGGATCAACCTGCCTGGAATCATGAACTATGGACCTAAACCACTTAGGCCTTGGCCTAGTGTCTACCTGTTGTGGTTGCTGGATATTAGTCTCCTGCTAAAGCTCATCCTCCAAGTCAATGACTAAAGGATCCTGTCCACCTGACTCCCTCTGACTACCAAAACCTGTGTCTTGTGTCTGTACCTGCACCTGTACTTTTGGCTCCTCCAACTTGACCCCCGAAACCTGTGTTGGTTGCTTCTCTGTTGGTAAGTCCATAGACCCTCGCAAGGCCCTGTCCTCATCAAACTGGACATCCCTGCTCACAATGATCCTCTTGCGAGCAAGAATGTATACTTTGTATGCCTTCGAAGTCTCGTTGTAACCAACAAGTAACCCCTTCTCTCCAAAAGGGTCCAGCTTCTTCCTAATGTCAACACGAATGTGACAATAGCAAACACTCCCAAATATGCGAATGTGACTAACATCTGGTCAAGTGCCTGTGAAGACCTCCTCAGGTGTCTTCCTCCCCAAAGCTGTGTGGAGACACCTATTCTGAATGTACACTGTAGTCCTATATGCCTCATCCCAACAGAATAGTGGTAATCCCTGATCAAATAGCATGGCCATGGCTGCTCCTACCATAGTCTTGTTCTTTCTCTTTGCCACTCCATTCTGCTATGGGGTATGAGGCACGGTGTGTTCCTTCTTGATCCCCTCTGTTGAACAATACTCCAAGAACTCATTGAAGGTGTACTCTCCCCCATTGTCCGTTCTCAAAACACGGATCTTCCTTCCTGTTTGGTTCTCAACTAGAGTCTTGAACTCCTGAATCCTCTCAAAGACTTCTGACTTGGCCTTAAGGAAATAGATCGAGGTCTTCCTGGAATAGTCATCAATGAAGGTGACGCAGTAATTGTAACCACTGAAAGATTGGACACTCATAGGTCCGCAAACATCCGAATGCACTAAGTCCAAGGGCTCCTTAGACTTGTGCTCACTATGTGGGAAAGGCTTCATGATGTTCTTTCCCAACGCACAACCCTTGCATTGGTTATGCTTCTCCTCATGTACCTGAGGAACTTCAATGACTGCCTGTCTTAAGTGCCTCAGTGCTCCATGGTGTTAGTGTGCCATCCTCCTATGCCACAACTCACCCTGAATGATGCCACTGTTGACTAGAGCCTTTGCAAGCTCAAAGTGTTGTCTATACACCTTCCCGCTCGTGATCCCAATCACCTAATCCAAGCTCCTATCTGACCCCTTTCACCTGATATACACTCTATGGTCTCGAATCTTTAACTGAAATCCCTTGTCCTCCAGAGTGGAGATTGATATTAGGCTCTAGGTCAACCCCGGAACATATAACACATCAGCAAAACTAAGGGGTTTGCCAGTCTCCCTCTATAATGAAACAGTGCCAACTCCCTGCGCCTGATAACGCGCATCATCATCCAACTCAACGTGGATACCTATTCCACCCTCTTGCAAGTCCTTGAAGAACCTTTTATGTCCAATCATATGACTAGATGCTCCACTGTCGATGTACCAAATACTGTTGCCTGTGGTGCTTACCATGCAAGCTATCAAACAAAACTCCTCATCGAAGTTTTTGCTGAACTCCACCTCTGCAGAACCAGCCATCTAGGTGTTTCTCTTCTTCTTTCTGTCAGGGCACTGGGAGGCAAAGTGTCCCTACTTGTGGCAAATAAAACACTTGACCTTTGACATGTCAAGGTTCTTCTTACCACCCTTCTTCCTCTTTTCCTTATCCTTGCTCTTCCCTGTTAGGGCTAGAGCCTCCTCATCCACAATCTATGGGGCACTGTTGGATGAGCCTGATCCTTGACCCACGCGAGTTTCCCCTGCACAAAGTCATTCCACAATCTCTGCCAATCAGGGAGCTTCTCCCTAGCCACAACACCCTTGACAAAGGTGTCCCATGGCTTAGAAAAGCCATTGAGAGCTATCTGAATCAACTCCTCATACTCCATCTTAAAGCCAACAACTCCAAGCTCGTCTCTGATCTGTGTGAGCCTTGTGACATAAGGCACCACTCCTTCTCCCTTGGCCATCCTGGTACTGTGCATCCTCTCTTGCACCACCATCTTCTGGTTCTCGTTCTTGCTCTGGTACAGACATTCCAAAGCCTTCCACATCTTTGATGCGGTCTTCTTCCTGGAAAGCTGAGGGACTACATGGTCCTTCACTCCATCCAAGATGATCAACATGGCTCTGGAATCTATCTTTTCCCAAGCTACAAACTGAGTCAGATCTATGGGTGCAACCTTCGTGGAGTCAATGTGCTCCTCTGCATCACTAGCATCCAGGGTCCTTGTGATCCTTTCTTTCCATGTAAGAAAGTTCTAAGACCCCTGGAGGTTAACTGCATGGCTATACTGAAGTGGATCTGCCAAACCCTAGATCTGCAATCTAGGTTTGTGTCTTCAATAGATCTGCCCCTGATCTATCACTATTGTTGCTAGTCTCTCAGATTTAGCTCACCTGAGCTCCGATACCATGTAAATTTTTCTTTAAAGCTCAAACTAGGGCTAAACAATATATTTAATTTGTTTTACGGAAATAACCACACATGAACTTTTTTCTAGTAATGCAGCGGAACATAAATACTGAGAAACATTCACAACATCACATCACATATAGACATATTTTGGGTATGGAAACCCTCGAGATAAAACCCAAGATGGGAAAACCAGTGCAACAATCAGATATAGAATTTATATTATGAAGATATGAAACTTTTACAACCAACAAGTAAAATACACCCAACCTGGCGAATGGAGAAGCTCAACAAAACCATTGAACAACCCAACAGCAAGGTACGGCCACCATGCGTAGCTGTACGGCCCAGATGTACAGCCCTGCGTCAGCAATACAGCCCAGCTATACGTAATCCGTACGGTTCTGACGTTAGCAGTACGGATCCATATGGTGTCGTATGGCTCTCAAGTTTCAAACCCAGAAGATGAAACAGTGACACATGGCAGTCCGTACAACTTCGCTATGCTGAACAGTCCTGAAACAAGTCACCTTGGGAAAACGATCATAAGTCCCAATTGGTGAAACCAATTCTGATGAAACCTGTGGTGTTGGAACAGGGACAGGCGAGGCTAACTCAAAGCAAAGTTTCAAACACAGAGGAGCAGTAATTTCGGAGATACCGCAGAAATAGTATCAGGCATTTCTGCAGAAGAAATTGGAAAACTAGGGCTTCCTGTTCCGGGAGCTTCCCTCCACTGTATTCAGAAAAGGAGTACATTGGACAGCTCACCTTGAAGAGATCTATCTTTCTATCCAATCAGATCTGAAAGATTCCAAGTTTTGAAATCTCCACCAAATCTCCTTTTAACTCAATGGCTAAGTGAAAACCCTAACTCTCACTATGGATCTACGGATGAGATCCTCCGGTGAGATTCAATGGCCAAGATTAGATTAGCCATCACTTAAATATTTCACTTTTCACTTTAATAAAGTGATTCCATTAAGTCAAAATTCAAATTAGAATAATTAAAGTATTTTCCTAAGTCAAAAACTTAGGAAAATCACTTTAATAGATTTGACTTCTAGTTTAATGTCTCTCTAGCATGCAAGGACACATGCAATGCTAGAAGACCTTCCTTGTTATTGCTTTCGAACAACTTGTTCACAGTGTTGGCATGTCAAACTCTGAATTGGAATGAACGAAGATGAACTCTCGTTAAGGAATCCAGCACTCTGAAACTGGATAGGCTTGGAGAAATTGGGAATGTGAACTGTCAATTCCTTGTCGTATCTAAGATCGGTTATCTGCTTGTTAGGTTGATCTCTTCTTATGGTTTGATGATGGGCTTTGGAACAAGCAAACCCTATGAATGCATAACATCATCTTCATTTTCTTTTGCTTCTAATGGGGTGCCACTGATTTGCTTATGTGATTCTGAAGTGGCATCATCCTGTGCAGACTGCTGAATAAAATCATGAAGAGGATTATTCTGAACATGTACACGTTCAGAATGCTTGTCTTCTAGTATGAGTTGTGACTCGAGTTGTAAAAACTCAAGTGCATATTGTGAATCTTTTACACAATCTTGAATATGAGTGAGTGTGTTCTTGTCGATCATGATAGTGTTGTCGAAAGAGAAAAACAGTGGAGTGTTCAGTAACGCTACCAAACCATTTAATTTCGCCATTGATAAGTTGAAGACTCACTCAAATATTGAAGGGCTTCTTGCAATCCACCCCTTTTGCAAATGAAGTACTTGATTCAAAAGAGGAATGGATGTTGGGTTCAACCGAAAATGCACCCAAGTACAATTCAGAAAATAATTGGAAGTACAAGTGAACGACTATTTGTAAAGTTTGAAGAAAAGCTTTACCTCTGAGATCTTTGATTGTTGCTTCACTATTGTGATGTTGCTCTTGTTGTCGACCACATGTGCTTGATTGTCTGCTTGAAGTTGTTGTGTTTGATGCAATTGATAAAACTTCTTATGACAATTTTGCAGTCACCCTTATAAATTCGCTGAAAAATGAACTTTAAGTACGAGTATACTTGAGTTTTGAACTTTATACTCACATCATCATACCATACAAAAATCCACCAACCATCACCCTTTTATTTTATATCATTCCCACCTTTTTACTTTTCAAAAAGTGTTTTCCACGTATTTAAAATCCACCAACCATTATCCTTTTTTTTATATCATTCCCACCTTTTTAGTTTTCGAAAAGGTGCTCTATGTATTTAAAACTTCATAAAAAGGTATCCATTCCACCACTATAAAGAACTTGACAAAAAAAAAAGCTTTCCAGAATTAAGCAATGCACAGATTTAAAGATGGCGGCTCTTCATCTTCCGCACTGATACCAAGGGGGGATTGTAGTGCGCAGTCCCATATAGTCTTTAATACCAAATCATATCACATATTCCATTCGAGGGAGCACATAACGTTATGTTCAATGGCACTTCTCAAGCCAATCATCAGACTTTGACAAGCATACATCGATGACAGAAGAAAGAGTTGATTCTGAAATTTTTCTCACATAATCCACACAGGAGATAGCTCTTTTTGGCAGCCTCCAACTCGCAACTCTTCACAGTTTCTCCAGTACACAGCTAGCTTATTCCATAGTGGTAGATGAAAGCAGTCCTCACATCGAAGGTCAAATAAACATTACAGCAATTTACTAATTGAAAAATCCTTGACCTTAAGTAAATATTCTCGCTGGCTACTTATGGTGCAGATCGTAATCTGTGTCTGGAGATCTAGCAGGCTATGCCCATTTGCCGTCTGCACTTTTTTATAAGAAATGGATAAGAACGCACCAGCCACATGAAAGACTCGGTGCGCAAGAGAGGAATTAGAAGCATGAATATTGCTCATCCGATCTTCTCAGCTTTTTAAGTTGTTGCGGTTCAAAATAGAACTGTACAAAGAATCACAAAGACACGGATATGCCTTTTTATTTTTATTTTGCAGCAATAGGGAGATATGCAGCAATATTATAGGACTCCAATACACAGTCAATATTCCATATATCAACACATTCACCAACATTAGCTTCAACGCAAGAAAAAACACTGCAATAATACCGGACTTCACCTGCAACAATACCAGACTTGACCTGATCAATAGTCTTCACCGCAGGAACATGTCCCAGTTCATTGATGGAGCAGACTGGGGTTTGTTGACGAGGAGGGATATAATCATGTCGTAGCAACAAGCAGCTCCAAATCGCAGCATACAAAGACGCAACAATAGTCTACGCACTTCAACAAATCTCAACTCGACGGTCGCAGCTGTCAGGGTCCATGCAATCAGTGAAAGATGAAACGCAGCCTTCCACAACAATAACTATTTGTTGACCTTATCTCCACAGTATCAATTGTAACCTCTTCTCACGCAGACTTTTACAAACACAACTCCACGTAGCTTCCTCCAAGCAAATACAAAGCCAATAGCAGTTAATACTCAGGCCTCAAGTCTGTGCCATACATTATCAATACTCCCACGCAGCAAATAGAGTTCATGGTATGGAGAAAGGTGTCACAGCTCCACGATTGAAGATACCATGCAATTACCAAGAGGGGCTTTACCATCGAGAGAGCTTCACGTATAGCACAATTCCAAGTTGTAGACTCAACCATTTTTCAGCTAGATATGATACACTGTGTGCACAGAATATTTTGGTTTCTCACGGATGGCAAGCATTGGTAGCCAATGACTCTCTAGTCTAAAATTTGTGAAGAGTGGTGGGTTGGCAAGGCATATCTCCCTCGTATAGCATTGCAGAGAGGGATATCTAAATTGGTTGCCTATTCTATTTCTATCTGGGATGCTAAACGAACCCAGATAATGAAGGAGGATCTTTGTAGTCATGCATGGGAGTTTCGCTTTAAGACTCTAGCTCCGTTTTACTGGCTTAATTTGGATCCCTCGTGGAGAGGCACGGGGATAAAATGATACCACGATATGTAGAGGTCCGAGGAATGATTATCACGCACATAGGTATCAACATCCGTTAGCAAAGAGGACCGAGAAATTGGGATTTACAACAGCAGAGAGGAGGCGATTCTCATACTCCTAGCAAGCGGCTCTATTTTGGAAAGCTCTCTGAGTTTATCAATGGTGGACAGTATTTACACAGGGAGAATCAGATTTAGGTTTGAATGACGGTAAAAATAGTAAATACACATAGATTAGGGTGGAAATACCCAAAAATGAAGCCAAGCAGGAAAATGTAAGCTACTAGAGGTGATAAAAGTTTGATTGATACCACTGAAAGCAAACAGAAAAGGCAGTCTGACAAATACTCACACACAACAAACTTTGCCCAGCAATGCTCTACAGCTCTGATACCACTGTTAGATTTACCAGTGAGCAAATAGGTACATTGGCTTAAACACAAAGCCAAATACAAAATGAAGCACAAACACAAAGGATAAGAAGATAAGCGTGAATGCTGAAAGCTTTCTCATTAGCCAATACACATATAATCCCCATGTTTCTTGAGGAAACTTTGGATCCAAGGGATTCAGAATGGTCCCAGAAGCAAATGGGTCGCTATAAGACTTGATAGTAAATATCATCTACCTTTCTCATGTGGACATTAAGAAACTTGCAAAACTAGATTCAACCCATAAAATCTGGACAAATGTAACTCAACTTCGATTTCCATGATCGCTAGAAGGCAAAAGAGCCCCTAGCAACTGTCATTTTTGAAAATCAGGGGTGGATGGGAGCTTCCTAACAATTTTCATGGCCGGGCAGAGGTTTAAATCAATTTTGAGGGGTGAAATAGTTTTATCTTGGATCGTCTTTTTGAACTTGATGGGGCTAACCTCCTATTCATTAAAAATAAATAAATAAATTGTGGGCTAATCATACCAAATGGATGCTTAAATAAAATTTAGCCCATTAAAAATTTAAAATCCCTAAATTTAGCCCATAGGCTAATATTCGCCCCTAAAATTTTCCATGCTTTGGGAAGGGTGTCCTCATTTCGGGAGCAATTTTTCCAAAGGGGGATAGCAGGTAACACCCTTCTTATTTTTGATAGAGTACCCAAAAATTTTCCAGCTCAACACCATTAGATGCAGAGTGGCTATGGGATATCCAAAAAGTGCTTATAAGTTATAATAGAAAATTCAATAGATGTTGAGGAGGTTGGCAATTCCAGAACTCTCATTTAAAGAGCCACATCACAGTTTGGCCACACATGCCATTTGGGGCCTTTTCATGGAGAGCGCTCCAGCTTTTGAGGCCTTATTCATTGGATCACCTCACTTGGAGGGTCTTTGGAGGTTGTTCATTGGGGTTTTACTTGTCATTCATCCTCTCTTGATGGAGGTGTTGAAATTTGACATGTGTATGATATTTTTAAATTTTTGCAGACTATTAGAGATAGTACTTGAGATGTTAACACCAGTAGAACAAATGCAGTAGTAAAACAAGCATCCACACATTTGAACATAAGATTTTTCGCGTGGAAACCTTTGAAGGACAAAAACCCCAAAGCATTAATAATTCATCCTCTAAATGAGCTGACTGAGTTTGTACATGAGCAGAGAATTTGTTCACAGAACTCTGAGATGAATGTACATAAAAAATTTCCAAACTGAGTAAGCCCTAGCAGGATTATACTTTACTGTTGTTGCCACATGGTTTGTACCTGTTGCGTTGACTGTACCTTCTGTGTTGCTGTGACTGTACCTGCTGCCACCTGCGAGGGTTGTTGGCAGCCTGATGTTGCCTTCGGGGGCTGCTCCTACTTTGGCAGCCTGCTGCTGTTACCCCAAACTCCTCACAGTGAGCTCTGGTTCCACCACCGTGAGCTCTGCTCCCACCACCGAGATCTGCTACTGCTGCGGATAGCCCCCACCGTGAGTTGTAGTGGACATACGGCAGCCCTAACAACGCTCAAGTGCTTAGTAAGAGAACCTAGAAAAACTGCTCAGCAAAACCCTAATTGATTAGGGTCACGTTGAGTGAATCAGCGAAGAAGAGAGAGATATACACCAGCGAATAGAAGAGAAGACCTCAAGCCAACGAATTCCTCAGTCCAAGGGAGCAGATCAAATGATGATGTTTGATGATCTTGATTGATGATAAAATGGTTTGCAACTCTTCTTCATTATAGTCCAAACATAAAATGCCGGTTCCACATAATTAGGAAGTTGGCATTAGGGCTTCCATTCTTTTCATCTTTGACCCTTGACTTTTAGTGTTTTGTGGTTCATTGGTCTATGGTGTTGGTCTTGTGCCACTTGGTCCTTCATTTGATGGTCACTTGGACCAAGACAAGGGTTTCAAGGTCCTTCAAGTGTTTTTCTGACCACAACAAGTTTTTCCAAGAGTTCTTCTTCAGGGTCTTTGTGGTCCATTCATGCCCACTCAAAGTACATCTTCATAAATAACGAGAATTATTATATGCTTTATCTTGATCTCCTCGTTGCCGCCAAGATCAGGTGCTAGGTCTCTCAACCAGGGGTAGCTAGTCCCTGGAGAATGTCTCTTGGCCCATTGATCAAGGAGAGGTGTGCATCACTTGCCCAAATGTCACGTCCCCTCCCCTCTTGTCATGGAGAGGACGCGACGAACTACTATCTAATCGGGCATCTAGCCCCATGAACATAATCAAAAATGCATTGAAAGTAAAAACATATGCAAATGTATAATGTATGAAAATACAGCGGAAGCAAATCTCATTCAATACATTTAATATAATTCATAAAACAAATACATTGCAAAGTTAATACAAGAGAGTACTTATCTTGAAAATAAGCTACCCCAAGCAACTAGCTATGTCGCTGCAACATTCCACCCAACCATAGGCCAGTTGTGCTCATCAATCTCTCAACACAACTGCCACCCCCGAGTTGGGCATGATTTCCACAAGGAAAAAGGAAACAACAGGCTCACACATAGCCAAATACACACCAAGGTTCAGCCAAGCCAATCCACAATTGGGTTTATCAAGCTGCTAAGGCAATGGAAAGGAAGAATTGCTAAGCTAGTGAACTCAACCACGGATCTATGGACACCTCTATAAGATCTATCTAGCTTGGCCTCCACGATACCTATGTTGAATTTTAGCATTAGCATAAATACTTAAAAAATTTGTTGATTAACTTAAACAAATGACAAGTGCAGTAAAATAATATTCAGCACATCAACACAATGGACACAAGAGTTTTTCACTAGGGAAACCTTCAAAGGACAAAAACCCCAAAAAGCATTAGTAGCTCATCTCGTAAATGAGATGACTTAGAAAATTCTTCAAAAAGTTCCTCAAACCCCAATCTAGGTTTAAACCACAATAACAAAAAATTATAAAAAGATAATTTCCAGACAAATTACAATTTAGGGCTTTCTGCCCTAGCTGCCCGAAAAACTCAGACCTCCTACCCGAATTTAATTCTTGCCTGCCCAATCTGCCTGGAAACTAAAGAATCCTGTCTGAACAATACAGATCTGCCCGGAGATGAATTAGAGGGCCTACCCGAAAACTTATCAGACTTGCCTAAACTGACCGAATTTCCTTCTTCCCTACTCAAACTGTTTTTTTCTTCTCTTCTTACCTGCCCGAAAGGCAGATCTATGCTGCCTAAGGGTTTGACAGACTGCTTGGAGTCTGTTGGGGCAACCCGTGAACCCTTCTGTTGTTGTTGAAGTGGTGGGCAGGCCCCTGTCTATTGGACTGAGGCCTTAAGGACTTCCCGGAAGCCCTCTGGGTCTGCTATTTAGTAGACCTAGGCCTGTAGCAGGCAGCCCAGATCTGATGTGAGCATCCCGTGGCTGCAGCTAGCTTCCCGGAGCTCTGTGGTAGCTCTCGGGCCCACTGTGAGTGCCCAAATGTGCTCTCGGGCCTACAGTAGGGCTAGCAGGGCTGCCTGAGATAGAGAAAGACTGCCCAAGAAGAAAACCAGCTGCCCGAGAAGAAGGAGATGATTGCCGTGGAGGAGAGAGAAGAGCTGAGAGGACTGTCAGCCTGCCCGAGATGAAAAGTACGGCTTCCTGAGATCTGGAAATGAATGTGACTGCTGAAGATGAGGGTTTGTCAAACCCTAAGACAAAAAAACATAAAAATGAAGAAACCCTAGCTGAGGGTTTTGCTGAGAGATCTCCAGAAGCAGCAGTACCTGTGAGAGCAAGTGAATGTGTGATAATGAAATGACTTGATCATCTTTTATAATTTTCAGTCACCTATAAGTGAACCAAAATTAGGAAAAACAAAATAATAATATTTTATTCTTTCCTAATTTCACTTTTACCATTTTACCTTTTAGTAGTCTAAAAGGTCCTTAAGTATTTTTTACTTTTACCAAAAGTCCTTATGTAACTTTGACTTTCACCTGTGGTCCCTTTTCCTGTGGTCCAAAAGTCCTTATGTATTTTTTACTTTTGACTTTAATCTTTTTCCAAGTGCCCCTGTTGTCTTTTTTATTCCATTCAAAGTGCATCATCATAAACCAAGAGATTTACTAATGCTTTTATCTCACATTTTGTGTGACACCAAGATCAGGTACTAGGGTAGCTTAACCAAGGGTAACTAAGCCTTAGAGGAGAGAGAAGAGCTGAGAGGACTATCAGCCTACCCGAGATGAAAAGTACGGCTTCCCGAGGTCTGGAAATGAATGTGACTGCTGAAGATGAGGGTTTGTCAAACCCTAAGACAAAAAAACATAAAAATGAAGAAACCCTAGCTGAGGGTATTGCTGAGAGATCTCCAAAAGCAGCAATACCTGTGAGAGCAAGTGAATGTGTGATAATGAAATGACTTGATCTTCTTTTATAATTTTCAGTCACCTGTAAGTGAACCAAAATTAGGAAAAACAAAATAATAATATTTTATTCTTTCCTAATTTCACTTTTACCATTTTACCTTTTAGTAGTCTAAAAGGTCCTTTAAGTATTTTTTACTTTTACCAAAAATCCTTATGTAACTTTGACTTTCACCTGTGGTCCCTTTTCCTGTGGTCCAAAAGTCCTTATGTATTTTTAACTTTTGACTTTAATCTTTTTCCAAGTGCCCCTGTGGTCTTTTTTATTCCATTCAAAGTGCATCATCATAAACCAAGAGATTTACTAATGCTTTTATCTCACACTTTGTGTGACACCAAGATTAGGTACAAGGGTAGCTTAACCAAGGGTAGCTAAGCCTTGGAGAAGTACACAAATCCCATAGATCAAGGGTCAAAGTGTCACACATGCCTAGACCAAGTCTAGGGCTTACAGTGCCTTCCTGGTAACAGACCAGGTGCCTCAGCCATGGGCTGCATAATTTGACCCTTAATCAAATACTTGGTAGTAGACCAAGCGCCTCCATTCTCCAAGAGAATGGCAACTCAGAACTAAGCTGAGTCTACCAGTACTAGACTGGTCCACATCGTGGTCCCGGACCAGATGTCTACCATTCAACAGAATGATCACTCAACACTGGGTTGAGTCTACCCAGGGCAAAGTCGGGTCCATATCATGGTCAAGGAACAAATATCTACCATCCAACAGAATGGTCACTCAACATTGGGTTGAGTCTACACCGTGGCCCCGGACCAGGTGTCCCCATTCTCCTAAGAGAATGGCTCTCGATGTTGCTCAGAAAAATCAACAACCTACACACCCGACACAAGGAAGTATTCCCTTCACTGCAACACAGTCCCTCGGGCTATACATTCCCTTCCAGTGTTCTCTCAGGTGTGCATAGAAGAGTAGCCAACCCCTCTTGATCTTTTGTGAGGTTCCTCTCTTCACTAGGTTTATCAAGCCAATTCTAGTCCTCTTCCACTCCTAAATTCTTACTTACAGTTCAAACAAAAACAGGGATGCACATAACAGTAAAACACAAGTGTTGGGTATGAAGAAAAACGTTTTGGCAACCAAAAACGAAATGGTAGAAGAGAAAATCAACCCCATGAGAGCAATTCGATTTCAGAAAACGTTTATTGGTTTCACAGGTGTAGAAACAACCTCTATAAACCCCCAAATCGTGAATCTCTCTTCACATCCATGGTGCAACACCAAAAACGGGTTTCTAGCCATGGAAAAATGAAGAAAACTGCAAAAAAAATGTGAAGGAAAACGCCCAACTAGCTCCAGCTGCGTGAGGAAGTGAAACACATGGGTGAGGAATGGTTTGGAACTTTGGGCACACATTTCTGGGTGTTTACTTCCCCCATAAGCAAAAATACGATTTCCCAGATTGATGGCTTGCCCCAATACGAATTTGGCTTCCATACCTCTCCATTCCCAATGCATTAACTTCTGGAAGAATTAAATGATTGGGTGCATAAGACAAAATGGGTCGTTGAGAGTTTATGGGTTCTCTCATTGACATTTGGCATAACACTATTGGCTCAAGGGTTTGAATAATTTCCCTCCCTATTCCTTGTGAAATGTGGGTATTTAATTAAATTGCATATTTGCATGATGTCACAATGTATACTGTGCCAGGCTAGCACGAGAACCATAGGTATCGATTTTAATTGCCGAGACATAAACACTAAATCGATGGAGGCGCCTTGTCCTTGAGCTCCTCGCCATGATTTAATAACGATATTTACATCATGTACAATTTTAATGCAATAGGGTCAAAATCAGGATATTACACCAGACCTAGTTTAGGGCTTATGGTGACGACCTGGTAACTGACCAAGTGCCTCGCCCCCAGGCTGCATCAGATGACTCAATGTCAAATACTTGGTAACTAACCAAGCGCCTCCATTCTCCTAGAGAATGGCCCTCAGCCCCAGGCTGAGGTCCTAGTCCCAAACTAAGTTAAATTCCCGGTAACTGACCAAGTGCCTCGCCCCCAGGCTGCATCAGATGACTCAATGTCAAATACTTGGTAACTAACCAAGCGCCTCCATTCTCCTAGAGAATGGCCCTCAGCCCCAGGCTGAGGTCCTAGTCCCAAACTAAGTTAAATTCCCGGTAACTGACCAAGTGCCTCTATTGTCCAAGAGAATGGGCCTCAGCCCAATCCCAGACTGGGTTAATTTTCTGGTAACTGACCAGGTGCCTCCATTCTCCTAGAGAATGGCCCTCGGCCCCAGGATGAAGGCCCAGTCCCAGATTGGGTTAATTTCTTGGTAACTAACTAGGTGCCTCCATTCTCCTAGAGAATGGCCCTCAGCCCCAGGCTGAGGCCCCAGTCCCAGACTAGGTTAATTTCCTGGTAACTGACCAGGTGCCTCCATTCTCCCAAAGAATGGCTCTCAATGCTGCATTGGAAAAATCAACACTCCCTCTTAGCGAGAGAGGTATTCTCTGTAATGCCAAGCTTGTCACAAAAGTACACGAACTTTGTTGATGTCAAAGGCTTGGTCAAAATGTCTACAATTTGTTCATCAGTACAAATATATTGAAGCTTCAGGGTACCTCTCTGAACTAAGTCTCTGATGAACTGGTACTTCATTTCAATGTGTTTTGACCTGTCGTGAAACATAGGGTTCTCTAAAAGCTTTATGTAACTCTGATTATCACAATGAATAATAGTTGACTTAAGCTTTCCACCGAACAGATCAGAGAGAAGTTTCCTAAGCCAAACTACTTCTCTGCAAGCATCATTGGCAGCAATATACTCAGCTTCAGTTGTGCTCTGAGCTACAGAACCTTGTTTCTTGCTGGACCAAGAGATCATTGTCGATCCCATACTAAAGCAGTAACCTGATGTGCTTTTCCGGTCTACTGCACTACCAGCCCAATCGAAATCGGCATATCCAACTAACATTACTCCATCGCTGGAAATACCTAAGCCCATAAGTGATAGTACCTCGCACATACCTAGCACATGTTTAGCAGCTACCCAGTTTATGTGCTTCGGATCGAACATGAACTGACTCAATGCATTCACTGTGTAACAAATATCTGGTCTCGCATGCACAAGATACATCAAGGATCCAATGAGTTGTCGATACTGATTAGGATCCACATCCTTTAAACAAGTGGCTGAGTCACGTAACTTCTTCAAGTTCGTTGTCATGGGTATGCTCATGGACTTGCAGTCATGCATTCCAAATCTCTGTAAGACATCGACTGCATACTTTCCTTGTGTCAGGAAGATCTCATCTGCCTTTTGTCAGACCTCTAAGCCAAGAAAATAGTGCATCAAACCCAGATCCTTCATTTCAAATTCAAAGGTGAAGTGCTCCCTCTTACATTGGGCTATCAGACGTTCACCTCCGGTAAGAAACAAGTCATCCACATACAAAACTAGGATCAAGTGATGATTATGAACAACCTTAAAGTACAGTTGGAGTCAGCAGTACTTTTGGAGAACCCCAAGCTATGAAGATAGCCATCCATTCTTGCATACCAAACTCTCGGGGTCTACTTGAGCCCATACAAGGCTTTCTTCCATTAACACACATGGGACTTCTCCCCATGAGTCACAAAGCCTTTTGGTTGTTTAATGTAGACTTCCTCTTCAATTTTGCCATTAAGGAAGGTTGTCTTTACATCCATTTGATGGAGTTTACATCCAAATACAGCAATGAGAGAGATGACAATCCTGATGGTGGTATATCTAGCGACAGGAGCAAAAGTTTCGTCATAGTCTATGCCTTCCTTTTGAGTGAAGCCATGAGCTACAAATCTAGCTTTATACTTTTCAATGTTGCCATCAGCAGCATGCTTGATTTTGTAAAGCCATTTAGACGTTACCACAGACTTCCCTGTCAGTCTAGGGGCAACTTCCCACACATCATTTTTCATGATTGAATTATATTCTTCAATCATGGCATCATTCCATACCTATCGATTTGTTGCTTCTTTATATGTAGAGGGCTCTGCATCAATGAGCTTGCTCATCAGACCTGAGTACTTCAGGGGCTTTATGCTTTCTCTAAAGGTCCCAGGAGGAGCTTTATGCTTCTCAGCTTCTTGCAATGTTTCTCAGAACCAAGTAGGTCTTCTCTTGGAGGGAGGAGCCTCAAGTAGTTCTTTAGCTGGTGCATTCAGAATTTGAGGCTCATTTTCTTCTTCCTCCCTCTGAACTTCTAAATGAGGTGAGTCTAGAATTTCGGAAGGAGATTCTTCTATATCTTTTGGAAGCTCTTTTAATTGGCAGCACACAGCTTCCTCATGGAATATCGCATCTCTACTGACTTCAATGTACCTTCTCCAAGAACATAGATGCGATAAGCTTTCGAGCTTTCATTGTAACCAACAAATGTGCCTTTCTGAAAGGCTCCAGCTTAGATCTCTTTTCTTTTGGCACATGAAAATACACAGGAGTGCCAAAAATCCTCATGTGGTCAACTGCGGGTTTCTTGCCTGTGAATACTTCTTCTAGAGTCTTTTCCCCCAAGATGGCATGAGTGCTTTTGTTTTGAATGTAAATAGCAGTACAGGTAGCCTCATCCCACAGAGATAAAGGAAGATTGAGGTCACACAGCATAGCTTTGACAGCTTCACATATTGTTTTATTCTTCCTTTCTGCAACCCCATTCTGTTGAGGGTTGTATGGCACTGTTAACTTCCTCTTGATTCCTGCTTCTCGAAAAAAATCATCAAACTCTTTAGATTCAAACTCACCTCTGTTATTTGACCTCAAGATATGAATGTGTCTTCCTGTCTAGTTTTCAATTAGAGCCTTGAACTCATTGGATTTGTCAAAAGTTACACTTTTAACCTTTAGAAAGTAGATCCAAGACTTGCGAGAGTAATCATCTATGAACAATACATAATACAAGCAACCACTCAAGGAGGGTGAAGACATAGGCCCACATATGTTAGAATGAATCATATCCAAGATCCCTTTAGATCTATTGTTGCTTCTAAAAAATGATTTCTTTGTATTCTTGCCTAGAGCACAACCTTTGCAAACACCACTATGTTCATGAGAAAACTCAGGGATACCTGTAACCATCATTTGAAGGCCAGGGAGAGTTGTATAGTGAAGGTGTCCAAACCTTTGATGCCACAATTTACTTGGGTCGATTGTGTTGTGAACTAATGCTTGAGTGGAGTGTTTGGATTCTTTGTAAAGACCTCCCTCTCGAAATCCAATCAATCCAATTGAACCTAACTTCTCATTCTTTGCCCATAGTAGAATCTTCCTATCCATGAAGATAACTTTGTATCCTTTATCTTCTAAGCCAAAAACTGAGAGGAGGTTCTTCTTCAAGCCAAGGACATATAGTATGTCTTTGATGTGCAAAATAGTCCCCGAGTCAAGTTGAAGTGAAGCTGAGGCAACTTCTTCGATTTTGTAGGTGGTGTGATCCCCAAGTTCTACTTGATGAACGAACTTCTTCTTCCTATAGCTTGTAAGAGCTTCATGGAAACCTGTCATATGTAGTGAAGCTCCACTATCCACTAACCAAGAGTTAGCACTGCTGGTGATGGATCCTGAAAGAGCAGAGATCAGGTAGTATTCTCGTCTAGATTTATCTTCTTTGGAAGACTTGGCATTCTTCTTCTTCTTTGGTTCTTCTTCCTCTGTTGTAGACACTTGGAATCTTCTTTTGAACCTTCTCTTTAGTTGTCTACAGTCCCTGGCATAATGTCCCATCTTATGACAATTGAAACATTATATATTTGATGCATCTAATTGCTTACCTTGTGGCTTCTTTTCTTTCTTCTTCGGAGGGAAGGACTTCTTGAACTTCCTTGTCTTGGCTATAAGGGCAAGGTTCCCTTCCTTAGCGCCATTTTGCTCTGCTTTGAATTATGTCTTCTTCTTCCAAACAATCATGCCAAAGTCTATCAAAGTTTGGTTGAGTTTCACGTCCACTTACGTTGCCAGAAAGGTTTCCCCAAAACTGGGAATACCATCGAATACAGTATGTACAAGATCACCATCATCCACAAGGACACCAATAGCAGAAAGTTGATCTCTTACCTGAGCGATTTTTGTGAAGAAGGGCGGCACTCCATCCTTTTCCATCTTCAATGTAGGAAGTCTCTTCTTCGGTACTCTCTTATGGCTGGGTGCTTTCTTCTCATATAAATTTGTCAAGGTGTCAAAGCATTCTTTGGTAGTCTTCAATGGTGTTATGGTAGGCATCAAGGTCTCCTTGACTGAGTCATATATGATTCTTCTTGCCTTGCTTACTTCTTCTTGAAGGTTATCCTTCATGCATTAGATGTGGGTTCATCCATAGCATTGATGACCAAGTCATCAAGGTCATTTTCTTCCAAGGTGGCCATAAGCCTTGCTTTACATGAGTTGTAGTTGGTTGACCCTTCAAGTCTTTCCTCTGATTTGAAGGTATTAGAAGCCATATCTGATCAACAAGTATGCTATCTCAGTTTGCAAGTGTCCCAAGGTCTATGGAGGCCACAGTGGTCTGCTCAAACACCGTAAACTTCACATGCAAAGCTCTGATACCATGTTGAAATTTGACATGTATATGATATTTTCAATTTTTTGCAAACTATTAGAGATAGTACTTGAGAAGTTAACAGCAGTAGAACAAGCATCCACACAATTGAACACAAGATTTTTCACGGGGAAACCTTTTAAGGACAAAAACCCCAAAGCATTAATAATTCTTCCTCTAAATGAGATGACTGAGTTTGCAAATGAGTAGAGAATTTGTTCACAAAACTCTGAGATGAATGTACATAAAAAATTTCCAAACTGAGTAAGCCCTAACAGGCTTAAACTTCATTGTTGTTGTTGCCATGTGGTTTGTACCTGTTGTTGCCACGTGGAGTGTAGCAGTTGAGTTGACTGTACCTTCTGTGTTGTTGTGACTGTACCTGCTGCCGCCTGAGAGGGTTGTTGGCAACCTGCTGCTCCTACTTTGGCAGCCTACTGCTGCTACCCCAGACTCCTCACGGTGAGCTCTAGTTCCACCACCATGAGTTGCTACTACTGTAAACAACCCCCACCGTGAGCTCTACTCCCACCACCAAGATCTGCTACTGCTGTAGATAGCCCCCACTGTGAGCTGTAATGGACATAGGGCAGCCCTAACAGGGCTCGAGTGCTTAGTAAGAGACCCTAGAAGAACTGCTGCGGCAAAACCCTAGCTGATTAGGGTCACGTTGAGTGAATCAGCAAAGAAGAGAGAGATATACACCAGCGGATAGAAGAAAAGACCTCAAGCCAACGAATTCCTCAGTCCAAGGGAGCATATCAAATGATGATGTTTGATGATCTTATTGATGATAAAATGGTTTGCAACTCTTCTTCATTTATAGTCCATCAAACATAAAATGTTGGTTCCACATAATTAGGAAGTCGACATTAGGGCTTCCATTCTTTTTCATCTTTAACCCTTGACTTTTAGTGTTTTGTGGTTCATTGGTCTTTATGGTGTTTGTCTTGCGCCACTTGGCCCTTCATTTGATGGTCACTTGGACCAAGACAAGGGTTTCAAGGTCTTTCAAGTGTTTTTGTGACCACAACAAATTTTCTCAAGAGTTCTTCAGGGTCCTCGTAATCCATTCATGCCCACTCAAAGTACATCTTCATAAATAAGGATAATTATTCAATGTTTTATCTTGATCTCCTTGTTGCCACCAAGATAAGGTGCTAAGTCTCTCAACCAAGGGTAGCTAGTCCCTGGAGAAGGTCTCCTAGCCCATAGATCAAGGAGAGGAGTGCATCACTTGCCCAGACCCAATCTAGGGCTTATGGTGATGACCTGGTAACTGACTAGGTGCCTCAGCCCCAGGCTGCATCAGATGACTCAATGTTAAATACTTGGTAACTGACCAAGCACCTCCATTCTCCCAGAGAATGGCCCTCAGCCCCAAGCTGAAGGTCCCAGTCCCAGACTAGGTTAAATTCCTGGTAACTGACCACGTGCCTCCATTCTCCCAGAGAATGGCCCTCAACCCCAAGTTGAGGCCCCAGTCTTAGACTGGGTTAGGTAACTGACCAAGTGCCTCCATTCTCCCAGAGAATGGCCCTCACCCCCAAGCTGAGGTCCCAGTCCCAGACTGGGTTAATTTCTTGGTAACTGACCAGGTGCCTCCATTCTCCCAGAGAATGGCCCTCAGCCCCAAGCTGAGGCCCAGTCCCAGACTAGGTTAATTTCTTGGTAACTAACCAGGTGCCTCCATTCTCCCAAAGAATGGCTCTCGA
Organism: Pseudotsuga menziesii; assembly: GCA_001517045.1. Lineage (NCBI taxonomy): Eukaryota > Viridiplantae > Streptophyta > Pinopsida > Pinales > Pinaceae > Pseudotsuga > Pseudotsuga menziesii. The sequence goes on from LPNX010443061.1 coordinate 121,541, forward strand.
TGTTGCTTAGGAAAAATCAACAGGAGGCACCCCTCATTCATCTTGGAGACTTGTATTTGTGGCCTTGACCACCATATTTTATGGATTTTGTTAGAGTGGTTGGAGTATTTTAGTTTGTTTACTGCATCCTAGGCTAGATCTAAGGTTTTATTATTATTTGATTGTATAAGGAAGAGGAGCTAAAAGCTATATAAGGCTTTGCTCTCTCCTTAATTTTTCATGCTTAGATTTTGGGAGTTCTCTCTTTTAGAGCTTAATGGACATATCTTTTCATGATGTAATTTGAGGTGTGAGGTTTTCTTCTCCATTCAAAGTGTGGCTTATGTTCTGATGTTCTTCAATTGTTGCTTATCGTTGTAGAGTTGCTAGTGCTTGCTATTGATAGGCCAAAGAAGGATAGATTTTCCCTCATCTCCCTTTGATGTTTCACTTGTGATTTATTAGCTTCCATCTATCATCTCTAGAGTTGTTGCTTACCTAATATCTCATTAAGTGTGGCACACCCTCATTAGCATGCTTTGATGTAGTACCGAATGGGCTCTCCTAGTATTCTCTACCTTCATTTTCAGCAATGTTAAGTCCCTTTGTGTGTGCGTGCATATTGAATCCCTAGAAGCCTTAACCCTTCTTATGCTCACCCTCTCTTGGACTAGCCTCCCTTGACTCCAATTGCCCTTGTTGGATTGGCACTAGTCTTCGTCGTCCATCCACCACCCCTTGTTTTATTATACTACAAAGACAAACCATTTTACTAAGCTATCTTTTCACATCACCTTCTTATTCATTGTCGTAGCCTAGCAATCCTATCCTAGAAAAGACCCCCTTGAGTTGGAGAAAAGCCAACCTAAAGTGTAGAGATGTAGTTACTGAGGTGACAATGGGTAACACCTCTAATTTGCAATTAAGCTAGCATCATTCTTTTGGGTTTTAATCACACATGATAGTTTGTGCTGTAACAAGTTCTTCTATGCATTCGGCCCTTTGAACTTTTGAGGTTGTTTTCTGTGTGCAATCATGCGAGCAGGGCTTGTGTTGTTACTTTTATGCCTTTGTTTTGAATCTATCTTCCACTCAAGGCATAAATTCTCCGTTCATTCCTTCCTGTCTTTGCTGCTGAAATTTTCTTATGAACTAAATGACTAATCCCATTTTCTGCAATTTTATTTACAAGTTTTACTGTTCTCAGGTGTTTTTTGGGTCCTTTGAGAACAACCTAGTGTGCTGATCTGTTTAAAGTGTATATGTAGATTAATACACAAAAAACAGCATACAAACACTTTATGGACACACCACTGGAAAAGCAACAGCCCTAACACAGCGGCACTTAGCAAGTGACAGGGATAAGCTGCCCATAGCTGTCACTCCGATCTGTTCATGTTTAAGGCAGGTTTGTGTGATAACAGAAATACAATCTTTAAAACTTGAAATTCTTAATCAAGTATTTGTTTTACATTGAATTCGTTTCTCGACCATATCAAAAAGATGTCCTATGGACTAGGTAGGTCTCAGAAGACGTTAAAAGCGAGAAATACGCAAAAAGAAGCTTGATTCTTTCCAACTTTAAAACCAAAGAAAAAAATGTGCAGAAACAGAGCAAAATGTCAAGTTGTTACTCAAATATTAGTAAAACTTGAAGAATTTATTTTCATTAGAACGCAAGTTTACAGCGCGTGATTTCAAAATGTGCATTCGTGCTATCGCACTTGACATACTGAAAGTGTGGAAAATACAAACCTCAATAACAATGAATCCTCGCCTTCACCGTAGAATTTTAGGTCATATGCAGGACCACTGTGTCGTGAAAGAGAACAAAGGGGTTCTGCCACTGGGCAATCAGGCACAGACCTTCACCAAAAACACATAAAAGTACTCGGATATATTATTGTTCGCTAAAATAAAATAAAAAATCTAAATAAACATACATAGACAACCTTCAAATTCGAATTACTCACTGATGGTGCCATTTGCTCTCAGGGGAACCCAATGGCTGCAATAAAGACGAAATATTAATTAATCAAGAAATTAAGCATGGTAGATAATGAAAATTATCTGGGGAATGATTTAATGAAAACTGATCGAAGAAAATATGAGAGGGTGTTAGGTTTTGTTGGAATAACATACATGGACAGAATAGGAAGACGAAGAAGTAATGCAGGCAGAAATACAATAGGGTGCAATGCTTCCATCGCTGGAAGCTGCCACTAAAACATCTGGGGATGCTGTCTTGGAGGTTGTGGGAGCAAACACTGCGCTGAACACCGTGCGCGTCTCCAGAGCCCTGTCTTCCAAAATGCTGCTCCTGTATTTGTCCTCGTCCCATGCTCTCGCGTCCCCCATTGCTTGCGTATGCATTTACACCGACTTGGTAATTGCTTCTTTGTTTTATGACCCGGCAAAGTTTTGTACCTTTATTTGCATGTTCAGGGAGCAGCCATAAATCTAAGATGACAATATATATCATAAATGGGCATCTAAGATATATTGGAAATAAGCTTGGGCGTTTCCTGGATAGTGCAGAGCCGAAAGGGGATCAATTTACCTGCGCCCGTATTTGTGTTGAGGTTAACCTCGAGAAAGGACTTCCGGAAGCCATTCAACTCTCCCTGGGGAATGGTGCCATATCCAAGAGCTGGACTACGAACAGATTCCTTTTAAGTGCCTCCGGTGCCATGCTTACGGACATTTCGCAAAAAGCTGCCCCAAAGCCTCTGAGGATGCGAGACCAGTCAAAGAAGATGATTTTCAGCCAGTAACTAACCGGCGTAGGCAACCAAGGCGAAAGGAGTCGCTAGCCCAGACTCCGAAGGTCACTCAATCATCTGCGGCAACTCTAGAAAATAAAAACAGCTTTGATGCGCTGAACGAAGATGAAGCCCTAGATCCAGAAGCAACAGCAGCTAAGGAAGATCCTCCGCCAGTCAAAAGCCATCCGAATCCTGTCCCCCCCGATTCAGTAGCAGGGAGAGAGATCCGGGCTTCAGATCCTGATCCCTCTGCCCATGCTGGTCTGGCTATTTCAAACCCCTCTTGCGGCTCTGTGGATTCTTCTGAACCTGATGACATTTCAGCCCCGTCTCCACCTCTTACCCGTGGGCGAAAGTCCAACAAAGCGTGTAGAGAAAAGGAGGCAGCTTCCAACATTTCGCTAGGATCCCAAAAAAAGCTGGATCCCTTCCTTAAGGGGCAATTTTCATCCTCGGTTTAATGCTCTGCTTCTGTCTTCTTCTTTGCTCACAGTTTGTGAGAATTTACTCATGTATGCTTTTTTTGTCATCTTCTCGAATTAGCTCAAGATGTAGATGGGATTTGTCTCCCAAGACTTTCACAAGAAGGTTGGCAGCACTGTTAGAGGTCACCAACCTTCTTCAGATCTGTAACTTTCTGATTCTGGCTTGCCAGAATGCCGCTTAATGCAGCCTAACCGTTCTTGTCAAAAAAAATAAATGGGCATCTAAGATGACATAAGGAAAAGTTATTTGTCAATGATAATGATAATGATAATGGTCATGGAAAGGTGAAATATGATTGAAAAAAAATGTTGCTTATACTATCTTATTCTTACAATGAATTTGAATTAATGGTGATTAAATGTTAATGAACTTGAATTGATGGCGAATAAATATTAGATTGTTTATATGTTTTATAAAGTCGTGCAGTAATATTATCTACAATTCTTTGTTTTAGATTTGAGAGAATTAGAATTGCTTAGGATTACTTGGGCAAGACATGAGTTCAAATATGGTTAGCTACCACAATAACCTTAGCATAAGTGTAATATCCTACAAGCCACACCTAATACGAAATGCAGGCTTCAACCTAGGGCTAAGGCATCTCACATACCTATCGTTTCAACCAAGACACAATATGTCAATGTCTCATTAGGGATTTGAACTCAATGGGGAGAGTATGAAACCCACCTCCCAACCATTTGAGTTATTTACCTCGCAATAATATTTTTTACAATTCTTATGAAATAAGGAATTCAAAGTTATAGGGTAACTATATTTTGTATGAAGGATGATACTCTTATTTTACTTTTGTATATGAAGGGTGATACTCGTATTTTACTTTTGTTTGTGCTTGTTTCAACTATTTTTATGGTTTGCTTTAAAAAAATGTTTAATATGTATATAGTTATTTATATAAGAAGTTTGTGTGAGGTTTTTATAGACGTATAAATAATTCCAAAATGTCATTTATTTGTTGTACTAGATATGGATGGAAATAGATTTGATGGAGGCATTCCATATTAAGGATGAATATTTTACGCTAGCACCTTGTCCAAAGTGTCTTTATTTGCTCCAAAATTGTTGAATGATAGAATAACGTAAACTTGTTGGTTACCTAATATATTTCCTAATAATTATGTGACTTCTCACATTTTATAGCATTAGACTTGAGTAAATAGACATCCCCCATTAAATGGTTTTGGTTGCACTAAGTATTCTTTGGTAAGAAACAGTTAAGTATAGTTCACACAACAAGTTTCTAATTTCATGGACACTGTAGAATAAATTTCCATAAAATGCCTTTCCCATCTCTTTCATATCAAAAGGCATATCCAAGATAAGCCTTTTGGTTTGAATTGGCAACCATTGCTCCCTTAAATATGGCACATACTAGAGATGAAGGTCTACAAGTCCAAGGCAATAACTATGTAGCCAATTGTCCTACATAAACTACCTTATGTTTAAGATTATGCATTTCCTCCTCTTCTCTTGCAACTCCTCACGATGGGCCTTCTCAATCCAATTTCTTCCTCAATTGTTTATTTTTCTCCCTCGTGACCCAAATAGTGTCTTATTCATTGTTGTAGTATTCAATTTTCTCTCCCTTCACCTAGTTTAACCAGTTATTATGTGTCTCCAAAAAAATACAACATTGATGATTAAGAGAGGCTACTTATTTCCATACATCCCTCTCTATAGTTAACTTATTCAACTATGTTATGAGCTAGTGTAATTCCCCAATTAGATTCACAGTGAAGAGGGTGTCTTTTCAAAAGTTGCATGTTGGTTGTTATACACATTATTTGCAAGGGGTGGCACATGTTAAGTTAAATGTAGGCTAGTTACAATTGCAACTAATTACACATATTCTTCTTTAATTTGTGCACTCCCATTGTTTCCCAACTACATGTTGTATGAAGATCCATCCATTGAATACCTTTTGTTCCGACCTTTTGATTCTTCTCATGCACTCAGGGGTGTCTGCAGCCTTAGACTTTGATTGCTACTTAGCGGTAGATGAAGTGCTTCTAGCCATAGGTTTTGATTGCTACTCGATAGTAGATGGGGGGGGATTTCCCATCCATTTCAATATCATTTCCTTATTCCCCATGTTCCACCACTGGTCAGCCCACAAATTCCACCCAACTTTCCCCTAGTCTAGCTTGTTAAAATGCATCCTTGACTAATAGACAAATCAAACCATTGTGTGCAAGATGCAACTTCTTTCTCGATTGAACTTGCTCCACCATGGCCTAGAGTGATCTTAATAAAAATAAATGTATGTTTATTTTCCAATCCTTCCTCAAATGTGCAATAAATCATAAATGGTATGCCATATAGATAGTTGAGTGTCCTTCATAGGCGAAATATTTAATGACATGATGCACCACTTTGGCCCGTGGAGGAGGTAGCAAGAGGCACATTATTCCCTATTCAGTATATTCAATGTCTTCCTCTCAAAGAGTCTAGCCTTTGGCTCTCATGGACTCTAGCCTTTCTTTAAACCATTACATTCCTATGCAAATATCCCTATAACTCTAGCAATAACTTCTTATAAGAACTGAGTTTCAATTCATATACTTGTGAGATTCCGTTATGCAAATTCAAAGAAAAATCTTCAACTAATGGATTGACAACATCTAGAATATTTTCAAAGAATCGAAACCATCCTACTCATTTGAAGATATTAACAACTAACCAATTGCAAAAAAAAAACTTCCAAATTTGTTGGTTCATGTCATAACAAATTGCCTCTTGTCTATGTTTTTTTGCAACTCACTTAACAAGACGATTATAATAGCTCCTATTGCATGGACATGTAGTTGGATATGGTCCAATACGGTTCATAATTCAAAAATGTGTTGTATGTTGTTCCATCACTACCCATTATGATTACTAATGAATTTCAAAGAGATTGTCTCACATCAATCAATTATTGTTTGTTAAACTCAATTATTTGTGGCCACCTTTGCCTATTTTATTCTTGTTCTCACTGCCATTTTAATCAACACACTACATTGTTATAATTGGTGTACTATGGGATTTAATGGAAACATCAATATCTAAAGTACATCCCCATGTAATCCTTATTATATAATCACCCAATTGAATGTGAGGAGTCATTTTGATGTGACTTGATTGTGTCTAGTAATAAAGCTCATCCATGTGCAATAATGACACTACTACATTCTAGGTCTAAATTTGACAATAAGGCGACAACCTTTTCCATCGGTGAAACACTGAACATCTTGTCACTACAACATTGAGAAGAGAGTGTGTCGATTTTGACGCCGCTTAAGCGATGTTAATTTTTTTTTGCAAAAATAAAACGCCATATGAATGTGTAATAGACGTATGTAAAATTTCTAATGAACGTTTGTTGAACACCCAACATACGTTGCACATATCTTTTTTTCAAAGGAAAAAATGTACATAGAACTTCCATCGAACATCTAATGAACATTCGACAAACGTCGATGTAACATTTTTAGAATGTCTAACGAATGTCATTTAAACATCCAACATCCGTCTAATGATTGTCTTATAAAGGTATTGGTTAATAACAAAAGACATTCCATTTAACATCTAACAAATGCCCTTCAATCATCTAATAAACATCTACCAAGTGTCCAAAAAATGTCTAACAAACGTCATTTAAACATCCATCATCTATCTAATGAACTTCTTGCAACAATATTGGTCAATGACAAAAAAGTCCATTTAACGTCTATCAAACATCCATCAATTGTCCAATAAATTTCTACCAAATGTCAAATGAGCATCTTGCAAATATAATATTTGGTCAATGACAAAAAAAGTCCATTTAATGTTGATTACCTAACTAGTGTTGCAACTTGGTGGCTGCACATACTACGACCAATGAAAAAACATGAATGTACTACCTGCCAATTCAATTACCTCCCTTGTCGATTCAACGATTGGGAAAACACAACACTTGGAATTATATCATCCAAATCCTCACTTTCCAAACTATGGCCTCTAGTGCTTGTCACATTGTTGAGTCCATCCACAATGCAAGTTTCTAAGTTGTTTGAGCAGTTGTAGTTAAGAGAGATTTCCATAAAACTATTTGTGATGTCATCAACAATTTATTCTCAATTGCAGTTTTCTAGAGTTGCAAAGGGTTTGTACTAGAGTTTGTTCTAGACTACGAGGGTACAAAGCCCATTCATATCAAGTTGGAAATATTCATGTTTTAGAATTGGTTGCATTTTAATCCAGGTTTGGAAAAAGATAAAGGGTCAAGAGTTTAAGTATCATAACAGGTATACTACTACAGAGCTAGATATTTAAAAAAAACATATTTAAAAATCAAGAAACATAAAACATACACATAAGATTAACCAAGCTAACACTTGAATACATAAGATATAGACTGTACTCACATATCAAGTTTTAACATATCCTTAACAGAAACACTTTTTGAGAAGAAGGAATTATAAACACAAAGACTAGATAGAAGCATTCATGATGAATACTTCACCATAAATGAATTCATAAATAGAGAGAAATCAAACAAATTAGACATGCATTTACAATTTATTAATGAATAAGTAGTCTCATATTAAATATATACATATCATGTTCAAAATGACCTTTAAAACAAAGCTTACAGAAGTATAGAGTATTCTTTCTACAGATCCAACATTCTCTCTCTCGACCCTCACAAAAAACAACCCCTTCTACTATTCGATTTTTTACATTTATAATTAAATAGAGATATGAAAACAATTTTTAGATCCAAAACCCAAGGGTCGAATGTACCCAAAATAATAAGATAAGGATTTACATTTAATAATCACAATCTAAGTTCAAAAAGACTATGATAAAGACTAACTTTACAAATATTTTCCAATTATATTCCTATGACACATGCTAATTTTGATGAACCAAAAATGTTTGAACCATCTTGAACCTTTGACAGACACTCCACTGCTAATGATGGTGCCACATGAATGAACTAAGGATTGCGAGATAATTAGGTCAAATGTGACATGATGCTTCAGCTAATGTGGTTAATCCATCTATTGCTTGATATCTTCTTTGCAAACGTGGATATTCCTTTTCCATGGCCTGGAGTTTCTCTAGAAGGTCTTGATTTTGTTTAGTAAGTTCTTCATTCTTTTGTTGTGCCGACTTTCTTCTTTTGACAACTTCTTTAGCAGCTTCAACCAACTCTGTATAATGTGTATTAATATATTAAAGGTTTTCTCTTAGCCTTCGATTTGCTTCGATTAGCTTATTATTGAAATCATTCAAGTGTGTATTATGTATTTTATAGTGTTGAGGTGATTTTTTGAGATTCTCCACTTCTAACTCTTCTTCAACATGTGTTTCATCTACAGGGGCCTCCAAGCATTGGTTTGTTCTAGCATCAACTCAATTTTCATCTACGGGAGCTTCTTGATTTCTAAACCTTGTGTATCCCACATACTTTGTTTTATTTTCAACAATTACAAGGTTTGAACTTGTTCCCTCTTCAATATTTTGAATGACATTCTTTCCTTTGTTAATATGTTTCCCTATTGGTAGTTCAAGGAAATTCTTAAGGCTTTCTTCAATATTTCCTAAAGCTTCGGCTAGCATTCCTTCCACCCTTTTTGACTTAGAATTTTCTTCACTTGAATATTCTTCAACATTAATGAAAGTATCATTCTTTAATCGGTTTAAAATTGTTTGCATGTTTTTCCTAACTTGTTAGAAGCTCTAGTTCTTTGTCTCCATTTAACAACTTCAAACTTCAGAGCACAAGTATAAATCTTCTTTGGCTTGGAAAGTAATTGTTTTGACATACCTTGTTCTAGTGCCTTGCAACTGATCTCTCTTTTGAGTCTCCTAGTGTTCTAGGTGTGGCTATGGCCTTGTCTTCAAGTTCAATAATCCGCTCATTCTAATTGTCCCTTTCAATTTGTCATGTAACGGGTACCTCTTTTAAATGTGATTATTTAATTAGATGCTTTGTTTATTCCTCAAATTTTATTTTATAACCTCTATGTTGCTTTGGGGTTACTTGCTTATGATGGTTTTGATCTCTGGGACGCGAAATTGTTTTTTTGCACTAAAGAGACCTTTTCCTCTTTATCTTTTTCAGTGTCTTGACCCTCCAAAGTTTTCAACTTCTCTACTTAAAACCCTGACCAAAAAAGGAAATGAAACCAGGTCCAATTCTGCTTTTTCAATTCTCTGAGCACGAGCAATTTGACTAGTCCATGATGGAAAATGTTGTGACTGGTATGATCTGGGTGGTTTCGAACCCTGGTCGCCATTTTAGACAAGCTTTTGAATAGGTAAAAGGGAATATTAAGCTTCGAAACACCTGAAACATGCAAAATAAAACTTAAATGATACCTGTAAGCCATATCAAACATCCCTTCACAAGTTACGTATCGTTGTATGATACTCAACACATCTCTCCATTCCTCTTTGAAAAGATTATGATGAATCCCCTTACTCCACTCTTGACCTTCATGCCATGGAAAAACAAATTGATTCAAATCAACCTCAATCTGATGTTTCTTAAACCATCTATCACCTTCAGTGGGTAATCTGGTTGTTGTTGTAATGGAACCTTCTAATACTTTGAAACTAAGTCTTACAAATTCAAACTATGAACCTGTGAATTTGTCGACGAACTATTGTGTAACTTCCACATTATATCCTCTGATTTTCTCAAAGTATGAAAACCATCCTGCTTCAATTAACATCTTCACGCACTAAGGAAGTTCCTCGGCCTAACGAGTGTTATCAAGTTCAAATATATGTAGTTTGCCACGTGCTTTCTTCATTTCGATGACAATTAACTCGAATAAATACCTGTTGAAGAACTATTATCACATACATTGTAGTTGGGATACCATGATGCAACATATGGATTCTTCTCTTTTCAAGACATATTGATGGGATACATCATGGATCATCATTACAACATGATCCATTCAGAGCCTTCATTCAGTAGCAGATGCAAGGTATTTCCTTGCCATGACCGAGATCTCCTTATCCATTGAGATGACTTTAGTGATGGCATAGTTCATTTAAGTAGAGCAACAAAGAAGGTATTGTTGTTGCTGCAACTGCCTCCCGAAAATTTTACATTTTTGGGCCCCTCCTTACAATTTTTATCTTAAGCCTCCCTTAAACTAGTTTTACTAATTAAAGTTTTCTTTCCAGCACTTAGTTTTTCTTTGATTCAAGCCAGAAAAGTCATTTCACTAAGTTTTAAAAACTCAGGTTTTCCTCTCGAGGTGTCGACAGAACTTAGCAAGTTTAGCGGACACATCAGAAGATCTCAGCAATTTTATCCGATGAATCGGATTGACTCAGCCAGTTCTGTCGATGTATCGGAAGAACTCAGTGAGTTCTCTCGACACGTCGCAAAAAAACTAGCGAGTTACTTCTGATTCTTTTTGCCTATTTTGTTTTGATTGGCCAGGTTTTGAAGTTTTCACCAAGGGAGAAGTCTTTTATTGGAACAATTTGATGAGTTTCTATCGACAATATCGGCAAAAATCAGCCTTTTTAGCTTACACTATCAGCAAAGCTCCCCTTTCTCATCGACACTCTTTTCTGGAGGAGTTTCTTGAGCTTATCGAAGGTTCTCAAAGAATTTTGCCGACACCATCGGCGAAACTTACTGTTTGCAACCGATGTGTTCGGCAAAACTTAGAATTTGCAGCCGATAGTTTTCATCAGAAAACTTTTCCGAGTTGTGCTGACGGTGGTTTTATCAAACGTTTTTAATGAGTTTTCGTCGACAGTGTCGGCAAGACTCAGCCTTCGTAGCTGACACTGTTGTAAAGAACTCCATTTTTTATGCTGATGTATCGACAATCTCAGGGAAAGCTTCTGACAGTTTAAAGGGGTTAGCGCCAAAACGACATTTCAAGCCCGTTGCATTTAATGCAACTAAGTACCGCATTAATTACGTTTTGGCATTGTTTTGTTATATAAACACAGTGAGTTTTTACGGTTTGTTACCACAATCTTGTTTTGACGCATCGAATCGCTACTGAACACTTGGAGCTTTCGAGTTGCCTTGCCAAGCGTCATACCCGCACCAACAGTTTCCAGGTAGGCCCTAAAACTTGTATTTTGTCCTATGTTATTTTAGAAGCTTGAAAGGACTATATTGTTGGAAGTTTAGGGTTACTATGGTAGTTTTTTTGTTGTTATCGCTATCTACAACCTTGTTTTAAAAAAAGCTAACCACAGCCCATAAGGTCTCCTGTTTTGACTAGTCGGCCATCAGAGTCTTCCCAATTCTGGTTTTGAGAAAACCCTTGACCTCGATGAGTGCTCTTACACCTCGATAGCTCGACCATCATGAGATCTGTCTCAACCTTCGTTGCACCATTTGGTTTTGTTAGCTGAGCCATGGATATTTGTATATTAAACCTCATTATTTTTATGATGAAGTTACACTGGGTCAAGCACTTCGTCGTCCGCGTCTTGTTTAGATTGATTGTTTCGACAGATGAATATGCGGTGGTAAGGAACCCTTTGGTGGATTCGCACTTCGAATACCACTGCATTTTAAAGCTTTGGCCTAGGGTTTCTTTTTACGCAGTGTTTGACTCCATGCTTTCCTCCTTAAGGTCGATGCTATCGTGTAAGAGGTTTTCGCTCAAACCAAGGTTTCGAGGCTCCCCAAGGTGTTCGTGGTTTCAAGCTTATTAAATCGTTGCCGCATTTTTTTGAATTATTCTGTTACCTTTTGAAGTCAAATGAAGAGGGCTCAACGTTTTGGTGTTTTTTAAGCCAAATGAATAAAGGTTGTAAATTCTGCAGACAGTTAGCATTAATATTTTAAAAGAACCAGTGATGTAAGTCCCAAAATAATATATACACGTGTGTTGATGAGTTTCATTTAAACTTTTGCCAAACATTCAACCTTGCTACAAGTATAAGATGACTAGGCAACCTCTAGGGAGTAAATTTTTTTCCCACACAAGACTATTTTGAGTGGCTAACAATGATGTGGTAAATATTGTTATGTTTTCTTATGTCATGTTAGACATCGTCTGTAATCTCATCTTTTAAAAGGGTAAGTGATTTTGAAACAATGATTCATGTATGTTGGTTATTTCATATTGATGTAAATGCATGTTGTTTTTAAATCATCACTATGACTAAAACATCTCTTGCTGTTCTCATGCTATAGTTTCAGTCCTTACCTCACACCATGCCTAAGAAGAGTGGAAAGAATAAATCCAAGGCCACCGAGGTTGATTCATACATGGAAATTATTTCCAGGATAGAAATCATATATGAAGACACTAAGGTCGTCACAAGGGTCGATCAGGAGTTCAAGTAGGGCAAAATATATCAAATGATCAGAGATCAAAATGTACCCGAGGCAGGCCTGAAAGACATGACATTATCATAAAATCAGGCATCATTAAGGCTACCACGTGCCTAGAGCTTTTTCCATGTGCTGAAGTAATCAGATGGATTCTACCTCGAACAGACCCATCCACGATGATGATTTCCAACATAGAAGGGGAAGATTTTGCTTCCTTCACTCCAGCATACATAACTAGGGCCTGCAAACTACCAACCCCGCAGGTTATGATGACAGATGAATGGGTTAAATATGTGGAGTTGGACATTATGGATTGTTCCAAAAGGATGATGGTCGTAGGTAAACAACTGCGACAGAAAGCCTCTGGCGAATATGAGACTGCAAGTTTACGCACCCCTTACAGGGTCATAGCCCTAATGCTAAACAAGATCTTTGGTTAAGAAAATGGGATATTCTACAAGTTAAGTTGGATCCCATTGATGTACTTTGTGGCCTTGGAAGGCACAATTTTCAATTGGGCAGACATTATATCAGGCAGCTTGTCATCATGTGTTGCTGCCGCACAAGGAGGATTGACTCAGAGAAGGTCAAAATTCTGCATGGCCTCATACCTAATTGATTGCATCATGTGTAGACACTTATTCCCAAAGCTCAATTGTGATTGGGATTATAGTAAGACCCCTATATATACAATCTATCAAATTCTTTGGGCACATAAGTACTCAAGCTTATATGCGAGGAGTTTCTGATGCCTCTGTACGAACTAATTTTCTTCAAAGAGTCCGACTATATGTCATAAAGTGCCATGGAAGTCATATGTGAATACAGGGATTATTATTTCTCTCAAGAAGGTACTTACCTAAGAATGTATGGAGGATCTAGAGCCCCATCATTGATGCCTAAATATGCCATGGACTATGTAGTCCACAAGGAAGCAGTTAGACAACTGTTCATAGATGGAGTAGGCAATTTTCTATTCAACATGAAGAAGGCAACTTTCCCACCACTTCCCTTTAGCATAGACAGTTATAAATTCATGAGGGTCAAAAGCGCATCTGAATTCATAAAATATCTATAAAATTTCCACTTCAGGGAGAAGAGTTTCCGTAGACATGACTCGAAAGGAAAGGTTGTAGAGCATTGTACAGTTGTAGGAATTCATTACGAATACTCCCATTATTTTGATAAAGATGAGGAGACATACAGGAATGCCAACAACATGACTGCTCTAAGTAAGCATTTCAAGAAAAATAACAGCACAATTGGGGGCAAAGGTAGCACCAACACAACAGAAAAGCAAAAGCATCAGGAAGAAGCTGAAAGGAAACAAGCAGAAGATGCTCAGATACTGCAGGAAGAAGTTTAGAAGCAATAAGCCGAGGAGGCTCAAAGGAAAAAAGAATATGAAGAAAGATTACAAAAGGAATCAGAAGAAAGAGAGTGAAGTGAAACTGAGAAAGCAACCGAGGAATTGAGAAAGAAGGAGCAAGAGGATAAAGACAGAAAATTTGGACCAGAACACTGCCTAAGACAGTCCAGTGGACCTTCCTGCATCGTCAAGTGGCACAATCACAGGAGGCCACATTCCTCTTGCAAAACTCGAACTAGTTCCTTTTACTCCATCCAAGCATCACACAGTGGCATGCTTGGACACTGTATTTTTCGACAAGGAAAGGAAAATTATCATGAGAAGGTCAGAGAAAAGGTTAAAAATCGACACTCAACCTGATGTTATCACAATGACTAAGAAAACTGTTGTGGAACGCACCAATAAAGACCCCAAATTCCTGGCATTTGTAAGTATAGCACCCACGCAAGCCAACGTGGATAATGTTGACAAGTTGGTGGAAGATGCAAAGAATTATATAAAGAAAAGATTATCAAAATGAAAGACACTTTGGTCAAGGAAAGAGGAGAAGGCCAAGAGTTAAAAATGAAGCACGAGGCTATGCTATCCGAGAAGGAGAGTGTCCAAAAGGAGTATCAAGATCTAGAAACATACAAGGATGCATTAGTAGTGCAAATGACCATTATGGAAGGGGAGAAAAAGGATTTTGAAAACAAAATTGCAGAACTGGAATTATAGAAATCCACAGCAATCCGTCAAGTAGAAGAACTAAGAGCCAAGTAGAGGAACTAGTAACACAGAGGGGATCTTTTGAAGCTCAACTGAAGATAGCAAAGGACAGGAAACCAGACATCACGCCTTTCTGTGATCAAGCCTGCATAATCCGAAGGAAAATCCTCAAGTCCAACTAAAACTTGCGGAGGAGGTATATAAGATCAAGTAGGTAGAGACAAGGTTGAATGAAATTGCAATAGAGTCGCTTGATTTTAGAACAAGGCTATTGAAGGTTGCAAAAAATGTTCAAAGCCAACTTACCTGGGTGGAAGCCAATTCAGCATTTCCCGAACACTTGCCTCAAAAGACAGCAGGAGGTTTGAAGATAGAATCAACACTTTTTGAATTTTGTAGTAAATCTTCTTTAAGATTGAGTAATGGAATCGAAAAAACTTTGGAAAGATGCACAAAGTTCTACAAAAAAACGTGCCCGGTTCATAATAAGTGCCATATCTCCTCGGCAACGAAGATTAAGGAATTCCCAGATAAAGATTAGCATATGAAGTTTCTACGAGACAGATTGCTTGAAGACGAACAGTACATTCAGTAGATGGCGAGCATAAGTGAAGAAGATGTTAAAACCTAGCTTGCACAAGCTGTCGTCAACAATCATCTCTTGGAATATTTGTAAAGGCTAACCCCAACAAAAGTGACAGAAGTGGAGTCACAGTTGGCTATACATGAAGTAACCATGAGATTGATGGAACCAAAAGATTATCGAACTATCGTAGAAGAAGCTAATGTGTGGGGTGAATACATTTCAAGACCAGCTGGGCCTACTTGAAATTTTGCCTTTTCTGTATTTTGTTACTTTATGTAATTTATTATTTTATTTTCCTAGTGCAAGGCACTGAAGGACAAAATTTTGGAAGTCCTAAAGTCAAGGAAATTCTAAAGTAAGGGAAAGCAAAGAGTCATTTGTAATTTTGTTTTAAATAAAAGTAGGAGGAAGAGTAGAGGGGACTTTTCGTTGGCATAAGAGGCTAGTTTATTTGTAAGAAGAACTATTTTTTCTGCTAATAAAGAAGGACAATTTTGTTGGGAAAGGACTGCACGGGTTTTTGCATGAATGATGTGGAATTTGAATTGTGGAATTACTTCCATTTAGTTTATGTTCAAACTATGAGATCGTTCTAACTCTCTATGAATTATTTCTTTGATGGTGAATGGTTTTACTTTATATATAAAACCTGTGTATGAATCGAGCAATGAATGTTTATCATTTCAAGGCTATCTTTGATTATTTTTTATGTCATAACTATGCATCTTGAATTGAAACAGTTATATTTTATATTTATGGCAAATAATTACAGCACATTTCTCTACGTATTTAACTTTTCTCCCCTCTGGGATAGGACAGATTAGCTTAGAGTAGACTAGGACATAGTTTTTTTGATTTTATAGAAGTGATTTAGGAGCAAGAGTGGTAAGACGGGAGGTAAGAACCTACGCATCTCTAGTGAGGTTCTTGTTCACTAGCCACTTGCATTTAGATTAGGCATTTTGGATTTCATCCATATAAAAGAAAATCACATAAACGATGGAGCGGTCTGCAACCGGTAAAAGACTTAAACAAGCTTTAATTCTACGGTAGTCGGGTCGCTAACCGGACGGGTCCCCATACCAAACGGTGAACGATCTAGTTGGGATTGATTATCGCGAAGAATCCCTATTGTCGGCACCTGGGAATTTTCTAGGCATCAACAGGTTTTGGCACAGGAAGGAGGCCTGCTAGTGCATGGTTGGCAGAGGAAGTCCGTTTACAAGAAACTAATTCCACTAGAGATACATCTGAAACTATGTTTCCTGAAGATTTCATTCGTGAAGAACAAGAAAAGGTAAGTTCTGAAGAAGAAGGTTCAGAATGTCTGTACGTTTTCCCATTAGAAGAAGTTGATAATTTTTGAAGACACACAAGGTCCTACATTAAGAAACTTGGAGGATTGAAAGCAAATCCTGCATTACCAAGAAGGAAGGCTCCGAAGAAGACAATTTCTTACACTCAAGATTCAATCCTTGTTGAAAATTTGGAAGAATTGGTGGATTTATCTATCTAAGAAATCATCGAACCTCTTGATCAATTGGGACCAGAGTCTCCCTTAGTTCAGTCTCCGCTACAATCTCCACCACAATCTCCACCTCGAGTTATGGTTGTTGCTAATCAAATAGCATGGAGGGCTAGAACACCACTTAATCTAGCTGCTCCTTTACATGATTTGGCTAAGCACCTAGACAAAATGTTACCAAAGTTTGACCCTGGAAAAGGCATTTATGCAGAAGATCATTTAATTTTTTTTTATCTAGCTCTGGAAATTTTGAATGTTAAACATGAAGATGTAGTATGTAGACTTTTTCCATATACATTTGAGCCCAAAGCATCCTCTTGGTTTTTTAGTTTACAAGCAAATTCAATAACGAATTGGGACACATTTGAAAGGGTATTTAAAAGCAAATTTGGTAGTCAAAAAACCGTTGTTGCCCTTATTAAAGAATTACTCTTTATGAAGATGGATAAGAAAGAAAAGATTCAAGATTTCAACCAGAGGTTTACCACTCTTCTAAGTAGTTTTAAGCTACAAACAAACCAGTTGAAGAATCCTTGATAGAGTATTATACCACAACACTTTATCCCCTATAATAATGTTTGTAAAAAGAGCAATGAAAATTACTCTGATAGAAAATTATGAGGAAGCCAAAAGAGTGGAAGTCGATCTTGATAGCATAGGAAAGCACACCGCAGAACCAGAAGTAAAACCAACAGCTGGTAAAAAACCATTGTTGTTAACCAGACCCAAGGAAGAACACTCAAATGAGCTGGAGAATGTAGCTAGAATGGTTCAAAAGTTATCAAATAAGAAAATAGATTTGGAAAAGGAGAAGGGAGCTAGTACTTCCAGAAAGACGTTTAAACCTTACGACAAGAAAAAGAAGAAAGTCGACAGTCTCAACCACCTGTATATAATTTCGATGTACTGAATTTTAATGAGGTAGGCATGGATCATTTCTGTACTTTCCATCAGGAGCACCATTCTGAAAAAAAAGTTGTCCATAGTGGATAAACTCAATGACCGTTCTTGGAAAAAAAAACTCAATGACCTTGGTGATGAATCAACTTTTAGATTCCCAATTGGCATAATATGAGGTAGAAGAAGATCAAACCAACAAACCAGAGGAACCAAATGAGGAAACTACAATGGTATTATGGGACTGGGCACCCAATTTGGGGTTGGAAGAAGAAGAAACAACTGAAGGAGCTCAAGTGTCATCAATAAATGTTACAACCAGAAGTAAAGGACATGTAGTGGATGAAAGTCTAATACTGCTTAAAATACAGAAGGTAAAAGAAAATATGAAGAAAATTCCTAGTACTACTCAAACGACACCTAAGCCTAATTCGACAAACATGAAAGAGACGAACCCAACAATTAACAAACCTGGGAAGGCCATGGAAAATAAAACAGAAAGCACTAAGAAGAACTTGGTAGAACATGACATGGGCTATGACATTGTAGAAGAAACTAAGAAAACAAAAACAAATAATTCTCTGTTTGAAATATGTAACTTGCCTCAACAAAGAAAGAAACTATTGGAAGCTTTTGATCCACAGCCTAGCAGTATCCCAGAGACCATTGATTCTGATAACGAAATTAATGAAGCAAGCATTGGGGGAAAATATAAATCTTAGACTTTGACTTTTATGTTATCATTTGAGATTTTTAATCATAATGTACATAATTGTTTGGTAGATTTCGGGGATTCATCCAATGTTATGCCTCTCTCAATATGTAATAAAATTAATGGTCAACCCACACCATCCCCTTGTCAGATCATTCAATTGGACAGATTTGCGGTTAAAGTAATAGGGGAAATGAAAGATGTGTTGATTCGGTTATCTGCAGATCCTAGAGTTTTCCAATTCATAAATATCATGGTCGTAGACATACCGAAAGCTTATGGACTAATTTTGAGTAGAGACTGGTCAACAAAACTGAATGGTTATTTTGCAACTGATTGGTCTCACATGTGGCTGCCATATAAAATAGTCAAAATCAGATTAAAATATTAAGGGAACCACATATGAAACATAATCTAACTCAGTTAAAAGGAAAGAATGAGGCGATGAATGTTGTGTCTTCGGTTTTGGGAAACTATTTTTTAGAGCTTGAGCCAGGGAGTTATCAATCCGAAGAAGCTAGTTGTGAATCAGACACGCAGTTCGATCTCCTTCATTTTTTACGGACTGATGATATTGACTGTAATATAGTACATTTAGTTTCTAACATAGGAAGCAACACTAATCAGGTAGATTTAGAGGATAGGTTTTGGTTTTTATACTTTGATGGTTCAAAACACAAGAGGGACCAGCAGCTGGTTGTGTCCTAATTGACCTAGAAAAGAGTAAACAGTTTCTCTCTTGTAGACTAGAGTTTGAATGCACAAACAATACTGCCGAGTATGAAGCCCTAGTCCAGGGCCTGAAGAAAACCATTGAACTTAATGTTAGGAATTTAAAAACTTTCGATGATTATGAGATAGTAGTTAGGAAAATTAGAAATACAATTCATTGCTTATCAACACACCTAAAATGATATAAAGTTGAAGTTTGGAATCTGATTTCACATTTTAATGCTTTTAATATAAACTTAGTTCCTAGATTACAAAATGTTGCAGCTGATATTTTAGCTGTTTTTGCTGCTAGGTTAGTGCCAACTAATAACAAGTGTTCTATCAAACTTATTTCAGGCCATCCGTAGCAGATAATATTACAAACTTAAGGGTGTTTGATGATGATGAACAAATTATTGATTTTCTGACAAATGATGAAGCTTTCAAACAATCTGCAATCGATGATGAAGAGCATCAGGAAAATCTGCAAAAGGGAGAAGTAACCAAAGGAAACTTCATGCCCAAAGGAGTAAGGACACTGGAAGGAATGTTTGATTTACATAACAAATTCAGAAAGCTATCCAACATCAAAACCAACAGTTCATCCATAAAATATGAACTAATAAATTTGGGGACGGAAGCTGAGCCCAAGTACGTGAACCTGGGAAAATGTTGGTCGCTCGTAGAAAGGAGCAAATTTATCAATTTGTTTCAACAATATAAAGATACATTCGCTTTGACATATGAAGACCCAAAGACATATGACACACATATCATTCAACACGTTATACCCATTAAAGCGGGCGTAAAACCATTCCAACAACAACTGAGGAAAATGCATCCAAATTTGGAACCTTTAATCCAAAATGGGGTACAAAAGTTACTTGATGCAAAGATTATTTTCAGAGTCCGACATTCAGAATGGGTAGCCGATTTGGTTCTAGTGAGAAAGAATTCAGGGGAAATGAGGATATGTGTTGACTTCCAGAATCTAAATAGAGCTTCAGATAAAGACAACTATCTAGTTCCACCAATGGAACAAATTCTCCAGATGGTATCAAGTTCAAAAATTTTCTCCTTATTAGATGGATTTTTAGGCTATAACCAAATATTGGTGGTTGAATAAGATGGCTGAAAGCTACATTTCGCACAAAGTGGGGAACATTTGCTTATAGAAGAATGCCCTTTGGTCTCATAAATGTTGGAGCTACATTTCAGAGGGCTATGGATATCGCATTCTGGGGATTGATCAACCACTATGTGGTGGTATATCTAGACGATGTGACAATTTTCTCTAAGAAAAGGGAAGATCACACTTTTCATTTAAAACAAAATTTTGATCGCTGTAGGAAATATGGCATATCTTTGAATCCGAAGAAATTTTTTTTCGCAATTCTAGAAGGAAAGTTGTTGGGTCATATTATTTCTAAGAAGGGAATCTCCATAGACCCAGAAAGAATTGAAGTCATATCTCAGATTCCCTTACCCCATAATAAAAAACTATGCAATCATTTATGGGTACAATAAATTTTGTTCGAAGGTTTGTACCAGAATTTGCACAAATCGTGAAACCTCTGCAACAAATGATGAAGCAAAGTGTGCAATTCAAATGGACTGATGCCGAGAAGGTCGCGTTTAATGACATCAAAACAACAATAGCTCATGCACCTTCTCTAAGAAGTCCTGATTTTTAAAAAGACTTTATTCTGTATACTTTTTCCTTAGACAACTCATTTGCAACGGTGCTAACGCAAAAGGGAGAATTGGGAGATGAATACCCAATATCATTTATGAGAACTGGATTACAAGGGGCTGAATTGAATTGCCCTACTGTATACAAACAAGCATGTGTTGTTTTCAAAGCAGTCAAACAATTGAGACCTTACATTTTAAAAAATAGGACAAAAGTGATCGTTCCTCATCCAACTGTCAGAACCCTCTTCATACAGAAAGAATTGGGTGAGCAAAGAGGAAACTGGGTGACAACATTGCAGGAGTATGATTTATAATTCAATCCAACCACTATTATTAAAGGTCAAGGACTATGTAAGTTACTTGCGGAAGGTCATACTAATGAAGATTTTGATTGGGAGAATGAAGCAGAGTTAAACATTATTGATGTATTTCCTATCTTCACTGCTTTCGAATCTTCGTACAGGGACCTAGTACATTACCTCCAGCAAGGACATTTACTAAAGCATTGGAACTCTAAACAACGAAGGCCATTTCGACTGAAGTCACCCTCCTACTAGATAATCAATGGAGTTCTTTTCAGAAGAAAAAAAACTACGATTGAGTGTTCCTGAGATGCCTTGAGCGAGAAAGGAATTACATGATGGTTCCGCAGGAGGACATTTCTATGGAGATACTACCACTCACAAGATCCATAGAGCTGGTTATTATTAGCCAACATTATTCAAAGATGCTCATTCTTATGTGACAAAGTGCGATGTGTGTCAAAGAAGCGGTGGTAGATTATCAAAAGCAGTTAGACCATTGCAACCCATCATTATTTCAGAGCCTTTTGAACAATGGGGTATAGATATCATTGGAGAAATATATCCAAATTCTTCACTACAACATCTATATATCCTCACAGCTACAAATTATTTCACGAGATGGGTCGAAGCGGTTCCGCTATGCAAAGTGAACGAAGATGTGGTCATCAACGTTTTGCAAGAAAACATTATGACCAGGTTTGGGGTTCCAATTTCCCTTGTTTTTGATAATGCATCTTATTTCTCATCTATTAATATAACTGAATTCGCTTGTGAAAAGGGAATCAAATTACATTATTCTGCAAATTATTATCCTCGGGAAAATGGGTTAGCATAATCAACAAACAAAAATATCATCAGAATTCTAAAGAAGACTGTCATTGAAAATCAAAGAAATTGGCACACAACACTTCCCAATAAACTATGGGCAGATAGGGTCACCCCCAAGAATTCCTTAGGAGTGTCTCCTTATACTTTAGTTTATGAGAAAGAATCTATTTTACCCCCGAACATTCTACTTCCCTCCTCTTAGTTAGCTCAAGCCTCACGGGGATTCGGTAGTGAAATTTTACAAGCACGTATTAACACTTTAATGAAAGTTGAAGAGTCCAGACTTAAGTTTAAACAACAACAAGACATTGTCAAGAGGTGGTTTGATAAGCGGAAGTTCGGGAAAGGGAATTTTGAAATAGGAGACTTGGTTTTAAAGTGGGATCACCCGCATGACGAGAAGGGCAAACATACCAAATTTCAACATCTATGGGTTGGCTCGTATAAGATTGTTGAGAAGCTAGGCCCCTCAACTTATAAGTTGCAAGATTTACAAGGGAAGGAAGAGAACCTTCATGTTAATGGCCTTGTTCTCAAACCATATTTCACCTAGTTCTTTTAGGAATCCTTGTGTACATAAATAAACCTGTTCTTTTTTTCTTGTACTTTGCTTTCTTTTGTTGATTTACGTTAGTATATTTGATTTTTTTCAGAATAAGCCAACTCAAATTTTGGTGCTTGGAGACATAGGGATCTGAATAATCACAAAATGCTTTGAAATCCAAGAACTGCTTATTGAAAGATATATGCAAGATTTTGATCAAAGAGGAGATTATTTAATTAATAGACTGTAGAAACATAAATTATTTCAAGAACACATTGAAGTCTTGTTTAAGCCCTATAAAATAACCAAGGTCTATGAGGTCTAGAATACTATCTTGGGGCTCCATTCACCTTCACACTAATATATGTCCTAAGAATCTTGTCGCAATAGGTCCTAAGAATCTTGTCGCGATAGGCCCACAGAAAGGAAGTAGAGGTGACAGATGTATGGCATTCAAAATAATCCCATGTTACAAAATGAAAGCCAAAAGGTTTAAGATAAAGAGTCAAAATTCCAAAAACAAAAAATATACATCAAGACGATATACTGAAGAAATAAATCAGTAAAATAAATGGATTTCTCAGAAAGGTTCTTCTCCGTCCGTGAGTTGAAATGATAACTCACAAAAGGACACTATGGATGGAGGAACCTAAAAGTAAAAGAAGCAATCAAGGAAGACTCAAAATACAAATGTCTTTAAGCATCAAAATAATGTGAACATCATGGGAATGAGCAACAAACGAATACATCTGTCTGACTTTACCACGATCCTGTGGTGTCATATCCGGCGGTAACCAAAAGATAGAGGTAAAATGAATCTCACATTTTGGCCCCAAGAGAGTTATTAGGATTTCTAATCCTGGTTAGCCTACACCAAAATACTACAATCAGTGTGATGCACAAAATTTTACATCCCTTGAAAAGTCTAGATTCTTAAATAATCTCGAAAGAGGCCTTGAATAAGTTGCTATAATTAAGTACCATGTAGCAGTTTTTGTTTTGAAGTGATAGTTTTTCAAATATCTATGTTCACCAGCTAGTCTCCAATTGTTGTTGTTGCAACTGCCTCCCAAAAATTTTACATTTTTGGGCCCCTCCTTACAATTTTTATCTTAAGCCTCCTTTAGACTAGTTTTACTGCTAAAAGTTTTCTTTCCAGCGCTTAGTTTTTCTTTGATTCAAGACGGAAAAGCCATTTCACTAAGTTTTAAAAACTTAGGTTTTCGTCTCGAGGTGTCAACAGAACTCAACGAATTTAGTCGACACAGTGAAATATCTCAGCAAGTTTATCCAATGCATCGGATCGACTCAGCTAGTTCCCCCAACATCAGAAGAACTCAATGAGTTCTCCCGACATGTCGCAAAAAAATAGGCGAGTTACTTCAAATTATTTTTGCTTATTTTGTTTTGATTGACAAGGTTTTGAAGTTTTCACTAAGGGAGAATTCTTTTATCGGAAAAATTTGATGAGTTTCTACCGACAATGTTGGAAAACTCAGCCTTTTTAGCCGACACTATCGACAAAACTCACCCTTTCTCATCAACGCTCTTTTCCGGAGGAGTTTCTTGAGCTTATCATAGCTTGTCAAAGAATTTTGCCAACACCATCGGTGAAACTCAGTTTGCAACCGACGTGTTCAGCAAAATTTAGAATTTGAAGTCGATAGTTTTCATCGAAAAACTTTTGCGAATTGTGCTGACGGTGGTTCTATCAGATGTTTTTAGCGAGTTTTAGCCGACAGTGTCGGGAAGACTCAACCTTCACAATCGACACTGTCATGAAGAACTCATTTTTTTATGTCGATGTATCGACGATCTCAGGGAAAACTTCCAACAGTTTAAAGGGGTTAGAGCCAAAACGACATTTCGATCCCATTGCATTTAATGCAACCTACCACCACATTAATTACGTTTTGGCATTTTTTTGTTATATAAACACGATGATTTTTTACGGTTTGTTACCAAAAATCCCGTTTTGAGGCTTTGAATCACTACTGGACACTTGGAGCTTTTGAATTGCCTTGCCAAGCATCGTACCCGCACAAACAGTTGCCAGGTAGGCCCTTAAACTTATCTTTTGTCCTATGTCATTTTAGAAGCTTGAAAGGACTATACTGTTGGAATTTTAGGGTTACCATGGTAGGTTTTTTTTTCTATCGCTATCTACGACCTTATTTAAAAAAAATCTAACCCCAGCCCATAAGGTCTCCTGTTTTGACTAGTCGACCACCAAAGTCTTCGCAAGTCTGGTTTCGAGAAAACCCTTGACCTTGATGAGCGCTCTTCCATCCCGATAGCTTGGCCGTCATGAGATTTGTCTCAACCTTCGTCGCACCATTTGGTTTTGTTAGCTGAGCCATGGATATGTGTATATCAAACCACATGGTTTTTATGATGAAGTTACATTGGGTCGGGCGTTTCATTGTCGACGTCTTGTTTAGATTGATTGTGTTGGCAGATGAATATGCGTTGGTAGGGAAACGTTTAGCGGATTTGCACTTTGAATACCACTGCATTTTAAAGCTTTGGCCCATGGTTTATTTTTGGGTAGTGTTTGACTCCATGCTTTCCTCCTTAAGGCCGACGTTGTCATGTAAGAGGCTTTCGCTCCAACCAAGTTTCGAGGTTCCCCAAGGTGTTCATGGTTTCAATCTTATTAAGTCGTTGCCGCATTTTTTCCTGGATTATTCTCACTTTAGAAGTCAAGTCAAGAGGTCTCGACATTTTGGTGTTTTTTGAGCTAAATGAATAAAGGTTGTAAATTCTGCAGACAGTTAGCATTAATATTTTTAAAGAACTATTGATGTAACTCCCAGAATAATATATAAACCTGTGTTGATGAGTTTCATTTAAACTTTTGCCAAACATTCACCCCTGCTGCAAGTATAAGATGACTAGGAAACCTCTTGGGAGTGATTTCTCTTTCTCGCACGAGACTATTTTGAGTGGCTAACAATAAAGTGGTAAATGTTGTTATGTTATCTTATGTCATGTTAGACACTGGCTGTAATCTCATCTTTTAAAAGGATAAGTGATTTTTAAACAGTGATTCATGTATTTTGGTTATTTCATATTGATGTAAATGCATGTTGTTTTTAAATCATCAGTATGACTAAAACATCTCTTGTTGTGATCATGCTACAGTTTCAGTCCTTACCTCACACCATGCCTAAGAAGAGCGGAAAGAAGAAAGCCAAGGTCACTGAGGCTGATTTAGACGTGGAAATTAATTCTAGGATAGAAATCATATATAAAGACACTAAGGCCGTCACAGGGGTCGATCAGTAGTTCAAGTGGGGCGAAATATATCAAATGATCAGAGATCAAAATGTACCTGAGGCAGGCCTAGAAGACATGACCTTATATGAAAATATCATAAAATCAGACATCTCCAGGGATTCCACGCGCCGAGAGATTTTTCCATGTGCTGAAGTAATCGGATGGATTCTACCTCAAACAGACCCATCCACAATGATGATTTCCAACATAGAAGGTTTTTCATGTCCCCAATTAAATAATTTCCAAATAAGACTATTTGCAAATAATGTTTCACCAACCTACTAGTTCCATAGTTTGAGATGGAGACATAAATTTTGTAATAAGGGGCTATAGGGCCCAAAAGGACATTAGTTTACCATATTCACATTTAAATGGGCCACATAAATGATAAATTCTAAGAAAATAATGTGGCATGGGTTAATGAATACACTTGGAAGCTTGTGAAGACTTTGGGTGACTAGATTCCCTGCACACTTGGCATGATATTCATCCAAATTTGAACACATGGGTAGTGTAACATTATTGGATGGTAATGTGGTGTAAAATATCATATAATGAGCCAAGGAAGTCGAATTGGTAAATGAGGGTAGCTCCCATGGAAGAGGAAGAGACTAGAATACAAGGTGTGTCACTTGGAAGGAGATTTTATGCACTCTATGACAACAAATGATGGAATATTCTATGACAAGTATGAAAAATTCAGACCTTATTGCTGACATATTACAAATATGACATGTCAGGGCTAAAAATATCCACCAATAGGTCGAATTTGGGAGTTAGAGGCATCCATTTGAATTGTGGAAAGAATTGGAGCATGAAGAGGAAGACAAGTGTCATGAGAGTTACTAAACCACTAAGATGAGTTGGAGGAATATCATGGAGGGAAATTCAACCTTAGGAGGCATCATAAATTTAATAAAAGGATTTTATGAGGAAGGATAATATCTTTTGATCATTTTTTAATTGGCCTTTGGCATTTTTGGAGAGCTTTTGCTTGTCCATTACAAGGTGAGTGCACACTTACCCTGGGAGAGGCCATTCATAACTCTCATGGGAGCTTAATGAAGGAGTTTTATTTGTAGTTTGAAGGTACTACATTCTAATTCCCATCTATCTCCCCATTCTCTCATTCCTTCTTCTCGATTTCCCCACACTCACAATTGATGGCGCACTTGTTGGAGTGATTCTTGCGCCTTGCTGAGGATGGTTGATTCCCAAGATTTGATTTATGATGTATGTATCTATAATATCATCTCCATATTCTTTGTAAGTCGCAATCTCATAAATACTTGTACGAAAGGCTCGCATTCCCCATGCTCTTGAATAACTAGTTTTCATGGATTTGGCTTCAATCTTGAAGTAGTTTTATACCAGATTTGTATGAGGGATATTATATGAATTGGATTATGTTGGGAAATACATTTATGATGTATTAATCTGTAATTTAATGTCCATGTCCTATGTGGGTCGAAATCCAATAAACTCATGGGTGAAAAATTTGCATTCCCATGCCATCGAATCACTAGTTTCCATGACTTTAGCTTCAATCTTGAAGGAGTCTTGTATTAGATTTGTATGAGGGATGTTATCTGAGTTTGATGATCTTGGGAAAACCATATATGATGTGTTACTCTATAATTTCATGTCCCTATGCTATGTGGGTCTAAATCCAAGAAATCCATATGTGAAACTCTTGCAATTCCATGCTACTCATTCACTAGTTTTCATGTATTTGACTCCCATACTGAATGAGTTGTATACCAGAATTGTATGAAGGGATTTATATGGTGTTTAATACTATTGGGGAATCCATTGGTATTCTGTATATGGTCCCTATATTTCACATCATGATCTGAACCTTTAACTCCACCTTTCATATGTCAAAATAAAGCCAGTTATGCAATTTCCCCATAAGCAATTTCACTGAAAGTTACCCTAAAAAGTTGCAGACCATAATCCATTTATAGAACTTAATAAACATGATTAAGGATAGTCATTGATGTCTGATACTCATTCCCATACTCTTTTCTTAAATTTGGGAGGTTCGTACTGTTAGAAAACAACACCGCAGAGCAATAACAATTATACAGTTAAATCATTAAACAAGATGAAAAACACATTAAACACATTATAGAGAGACACATATATAACCTAGTTCACCCAAACGATGGGCTACATCCACAAAGAAATTGCCAGTCCTTCTATTACAGTCTAGAAAGATGAAGGGATACAACCTGCAGCAAAACCGATGCACTTCCCCTTCACACTCTCACTATCTCTCTCATACAATCACAAAGATTGTTTACAATGCTATAATACCATGCACAGTCGTGTTACAATGCTTTATTTTATAGGGGAAAAATACCATGGAAAAATACTACGGTTAACCCAATACCATGGGTCCGCATAATTGTTGGCCAACACACATCCCAAAGCAGGGGGAACGAGTGTACAATACACCTGGGGTACAAAGACGACTAAATAATATCTCTGGATCTGGAAGATCAGGCTCCACAACCAACAATATCCCACTTGGAGACTGATCACAACAACTCCACCATTGCTGGACTATGCTCTGGACCTTGGACTTGGTAAATTTATTATTTTCACCTTCATGCTTGAAGGCCAACAGAAACTGAGTAGGAACTCAGTTTCTCTCTGGTTACTCCCTTTGTCAACATGTCTGTAGGATTCTGGCTAGTATGTATGTTTTCCAGTTTTAACAGTTTTTCATCTAGAACAGATCTTATGAAATGGTACTTGAGCTGTATATGTTTAGTCCTTGAATGAAAGGCTGAGTTATTTGCAATATGAATGGCACTCTGATTGTCACTGTATAGCCTACTATTCTCCTGCTTCTTACCCAATTATTCCATGAGCCTTTGCAACCAAATCATCTCCTTACTAGCCTCTGTTGCAGCAACATACTCTGCTTCCGTTGTTGAAAGTGCAACAACTTGTTGCAGTTTTAAAATCCAACTTACTGTTGTTCCACCCACAATAAACACATACCCTGTGGTGCTCCTCCTACTGTCTTTATCACCAGCCATATTTGCATCAACATATCTCTATAGAACGGTGTCTGAAACTCCAAAAAATAGTGCATGAGAAGTGGTACCTCTCAAATACTTGAGAATCCACTGTACTGCTTTCCAATGATCTTTACTTGGATTATTCATACACCTTATCACAACTCCCACTGCATGTGCAATATCTGGTCTTGTGCATACCATGGCATACATCAAGCTTCCAACCGCTGATGAATAGGGAATCCTAGACATGTAATCTATCTCTTCTTGTGTCTCTGGACACATCTCCTTACTTAGTTTGAAATGGTTGGCTAAAGGTGTACTAACTGGTTTTGTGTTCTACATTCTAAACCTTCGCAACACCTTTTTTATGTACTCACCTTGAGACAATGTCAATTTGCAATTTTTCCTGTCTCTTGTTATTCTCATACCAAGGATTTGCTTTGCAACACCCAAATCCTTCATCGCAAATGATATAGCTAGTTTTATTTTGAGCACATTTATATCCTACATGTTAGACCCTGTAACAAGCATGCCATCCACATACAATAACAAGATAATATATCTTCTGTTATCTAGCCTCTTGAAATAAACACAGTGATCAGAATGACATCTATCCTAACCTTGTTCTATCATAAACTTATCAAATTTTAAATACCACTGCCTTGCAGCTTGCTTCAGGCCATACAAGCTCTTCTTCAACCTGAAAACCAAATTCTCCTTACCTTTGACCTCATACCCCTATGGCTGTTGCATATAAATATCTTCCACCAAATCCCCATGGAGAAAGGATGTTTTCACATCTAACTATTCAAGATGCAAATCTTCTACTGCCACTAGACTTAAAATAGTTATAATTGAAGTCATTTTAACAACAAGAGAAAATATTTCATCAAAACCTATACCTTTCTTTTGTGCAAACCCCTTTACAACAAGTCTAACCTTGTACCGCTTCTTGCCTCCATCTTCTTCCTTCAACCTGTAAACCCATTTATTCTACAATGCCCTTTTTCTTGCAGGAAATTGAATCGAATCCCAAGTCTGGTTTCTTACCAATGAGGCCATCTCCTCATTCATGCCTTTCTCCCACTTCTTTCTAGTTTATACTTACATTTCCTCTTCATAACATTATGGCTCACCAGAATCATTCATCAATAAATAACATAGTGAAGGAGAGAATCGTTCAGGGGGTCTAGTTAACCTGGTAGATTTTCTTACAGTTGCAGGAGTTTCAGGTACCTGCTGCTGTTCTTGATTTATGGTGCCTTTGGAACTTCATCTTCTTTGATTTCATCAAGCACTATGTACTCCGTGTTTTCTTTTTCCACTTTCTTTCCCTGCAACTGATCTTTGTACATGACCTTTTCATTGAATACTACATCTCTACTCCTAATGATTTTTTGTTTTTCATAATCCTACAAATGATGACCAAAATCATCAACCCTGTATCCAATAAAGGTACATTTCTTGGATTTAGCCCGAAGCTTTGTTCTATCATCTTTATCAATATGGACAAATGCTTCACAACCAAAATTTCTCCAAAATGAGTATTTTACATGTTTACCTGTCCATGCTTCCTCTGGAATCCCACCATCCAAAGCACTTGAAGGCCCTCTATTTATTAAATAAACAACAGTGTTTACAACATCTGCCCAAAACTGTAAGGGAAACCCTGCATGTAGTCTCATACACCTTGCACGCTCCATGATCATTCTGTTCATTCTTTTCTGACACACCATTTTCTTGTGGTGTTCTAGGAACTGTCTTCTCTCTACGAATCCCATTGTGTGAACAATAGCTGTCAAACTCCTTGCTGCAGTATTCACCTCAATTATCAGATCTGAGACATTTCAACTTTTTTCTGTCTCATTCTCAGCCAAAGCTTTCCACTTCTTAAAATTATCAAACACATCAGATTTCTGTCTAATGCAATAAACCAAAGTTTTTCTAGTTGCATCATGAATAAAAGTAACATAATAATGAGAGCCACCAAGATATTGTACCTGAGCTCGTCCCCATACATATGTATGGACAAGCTCTAACTTTTCACTCTTCTTTTGTTTTCCAACCCTGATAAATCTAACTCTCTTCTGTTTTCCATAAACACAGTTCTCACAGAATTCAAAACTTACCTGCTTCAGATCTGGAAGCAGTTTCCTTGAGTGGAGAATCTGCATCCCCTTCTCACTCATGTGGCCAAGCCTATGATGCCACAACACCGCACCTATTTCTGTGGAAGCTACAGAGATAGAATAATCAGTATTATGAGGACATAAATATAACATACCTATCCTATCTCCTTTTTCTATTACCATTTATCCTTTAGTGACCTTCCACCACGTTTCTCCAAACATAGACAAACAACTGCCATCTTCCAATTTCCTTGTTGAGATCATATTTCTTTTCATAGCAGGAATGTGCCTTACATCTTTTAGCAGCCAGTCATTTCCTTTATTTAACTTAATCCGTACCTTACCCTTTCCAACAATTTTACATGGTTCATCATCCCCAAATAAAACATGTCTAAAATCACCTTGAACATAATCATGAAAGAATTTCCTATGAGGTGTAGCATGACATGAAGCCCCTAAATCTACTACCTAGTAATCACTAGTATTATCTAATGCAAGAATCAAAGCATCTTGTAACACATCACCTGTTACATTCGCTTCCTGAGTAGTCTCTTGCTGCCTCTCACCTTTCTTCTTTGGTGCTCTGCAGTCCTTCTTTAGATGTCCTTTCTTACCACAGTTCCAACATTCTATTTTTCCGAATATGGACTTGGATCTTCCCTTTTTAGACTTGTCACGATTTCTTGGGATCCTTCCTCTCTCATTTTGTCTCCCTCTTCTCTCCATGGTCAATGCATTACCTAATTTCTCACCTATGCTTTTTCTTCGCATTTCCTCGCTAAGAATAACACCAACAACATCATCAAACTTAAGAGTGTTTGAACTAGGGCTAGAGTTACTTACAGCCATGACCAAGCCATTCCAGCTTTCTGGTAGTGAGCACAAGATTAGAAGAGGCCTAACCTCATCATCAAAGTTCACATTTACAGAACTTAACTAACTGGTAAGTGTATTAAACTCATTTAAATGATCAACAACAGATCCACCTTCCGACATCTTCATATTAAATAAACTCTTCATTAAAAATACTTTGTTGGAAGCCGAGGGTTTTCGTAGAGCTTACTCAATGCGCTCATCACGCCCTCCGTTGTTTTTTCTTTCAAAATATTGAAAGCCACCGATGAAGCCAAGGACAACCGTATTGTTCTCAGTGCCTTTATGTCAAGAACCTCCCATTCTTCATTCTTCATAGCCGCCGGTTGTTTTGATTTTCCACCCAACTACATGTACAGATCCTTCTGGTATAGATCCTTCTGGTACAGATAGTCCTCCATTTGCATCTTCCATAACTGATAATTTAGGCGATTAAATTTCTTGACCCTAAACTTTCCCTCCTCCTCCATTGCTCCCACTCGAACGAAGAACCCTTCTTTCCTGTGAGTTTACCAGCCAAATATACCTTTTGGCTCTGATACCAATAGTTAGAAAACAAGACCACAGAGCAATAACAGTTATACAGTTAAATCATTAAACAAGATGCAAAACACATCAAACACATTACAGAGAGACATAGACATAACGTGGTTCACCCAAACGATGGGCTACGTCCACAAAGAAATTGTCAGTCCTTTTATTATAGTCCATAAAGATGAAGGGATACAACCTGCAGAAAAATTGTTGCACTTCCTCTTCACACTCTCACAGTCTCTCTCACACAATCACAGAGATTGTTTACAATGCTATAATACCATGCACAATCATGTTACATTGCTTTATTTTATAGGGGAAAAATACCATGGGAAAATACTACGGTTAACCCAATACCATGGGTTCACATAACTGTTGCCAACACACATCCCAGAAAGCTGGAATAATATCTTTGGATCTGGAAGATCAGGATCCACAACCAACATGTACTTGATTTGGAGAGCTAGTTTGGACATCACCCTTGGGAGGATTTGAACACAATTTCCTAGTAATTTTGGTCTTTTCGTCATTGGCCCCAAGCAAGTTTGCATAGGTCTAAAGTATGATACAAAGTATCCATAAAACACCTCAGGATGTTTTAATACTCACCATACCATCTCCTTTCAAATTCAGGACCATTTGGTGAAAGTTGGAACCCTCTAGAGTTGTGACTAGTTAAGCTTGAATTTTGACCAATTTGTGCATTTCTCTAAATTTTCAGGCAAATGGGAGATTCTACAAGTTAAGTTGGATCCCATTGATGTATTTTGTGGCCTTGGAAGGCACAATTTTCAATTGGGTAGACATTATATCAAGCAGCTTGTCATCATGTGTCGTTGCCGCACATGGAGGATTAACTCAGAGAAGGTCAGAATTCTACATGGCCTCATACCTAATTGATTGCATCTTAGGTAGACACTTATTCCCAAACCTCAATTGTGCTTGGGATTACACTAATACCCTTATATATGCATCCTATCAAATTCTGTGGGCACATAAGTACTTAAGCTTCTACAAGCTTATATGCGAGGAGTTTCTGATGCCTCTGTACGAATTGATTTTCCTCAAAGAGTCCGATTGTATGTAAGAAAGTGCCATGGAAGTCATATGTGAATATGGGGATTATTATTTCTCTCAAGAAGGTACTTACCTGAGAATGTGTGGAGGGTCTAGAGGCCCATCATTGATGCCTAAATATGCCACGGACTATGTAGTCCACAAGGAAGCAGTTAGACAACTGTTCATAGACGGAGTAGGCAATTTTATATTTGACATGAAGAATGCATCTTTCCCACCAATTCCCTTTTGCATAGGCAGTTATAAATTCACGCGGGTCAAAAGCGCATCTGAATTCGTAAAAGATCTAGAAAATTTCCACTTCGGGGAGAAGAGTTTCCGTAGACATGACTCAGAAGGAAAGGTTGCACAGAATTGTACAGTTGTAGGAGTTCATTACAAATATTATCATCATTTTGATAAAGATGAGGAGACATGCAGGAATTCCAACAACATGACTGCTCTAAGTAAGAGTTTTTAGAAAAAGAGCAGCACCATTGGGGGCAAAGGTAGCAGCGGCACAACAAAAAAGCACAAGCAACAAGAAGAAACTGAAAGGAAATGAGCAGAAGATGATCAGAGACTGCAGGAAGAAGTTCAAAAGCAACAAGCCAAGGAGGCTCAAAGAAAAAAATAATAGGAAGAAATATTACAAAAAGAATTAGAAGAAAGAGAGCGAAGAGAAGCTGAGAAAGTAGCCGAGGAATTGAGAAAGAAGGAGCAAGAGGATAAAGACAGAAAATTTGGACTAGGAAACTTCCCAATACAGTCCAACGGACCCTCCCGCCTCATCAAGTGGCACGATCACATGAGGTCACATTCCTCTTGAAGAACTAGGACTAGTTCCTTTTACTTCATCCAATCATCACACAATTGCATGCTTGGACACTATATTATTCAATAAGGCAAGGAAAACTATCGTGAGAAGGTCAGAGAAGAGGTTAAAAATCAGCACTCAACCTGATGTGATCACAATGACCGAGAAAACCGTTGTGGAACGCACCAATCAAGACCCAAATTCCTGGCATCTGTAAGTATAACAGCCGTGCAAGGCAGCACATATAATGTTGACAAGTTGGTGGAATATACAGAGCATTATAAAGAAAAGATGATCAAAATGAAAGACAATTTGGTCAAAGAAAGAGGAGAAGGCTGAGAGTTAAAAAGGAAGCACAAGTTTATGCTGTTCAAGAAGGAGAGTCTCCAAAAGGAGTATCAAGATCTAGAAACATACATGGATACATTAGTAGTGCATATGACCATTATGGAAGGGGAGAAAAAAGATTTTGAAAACAAAATTGCAGAACTGGAATTACAGAAATCCGCAACAATCCGTCAAGTATAAGAACTAAGAGCCTAAGTAGAGGAACTAGTAACGCAGAGGGGATCTTTTGAACCTCAACTGAATATAACAAAGGACAGGAAACCAGACATCACCCCTTTTTGTGATCAATCCTGCATACTCCGAAGGAAAATCCTTCAAGTCCAATTAAAACTTGCAGAGGAGGTATATAATATCAAGCAGGCAGATACAAGGTTGAATGAAATTGCAGCAGAGTCACTTGATTTCAGAACAAGGCTATTGAAGGTTGCGGAAAAGGTTCAAAGCCAACTGACCTGGGTGGAAGCCAATTCAACATTTCCCAAACACTTTCCTCAAAATATAGCAGGAGTTCTGAAGATAGAATTAACACTTTTGGAATTTGGCAGTAAATATTCTTTAAGGTTTAGTAATGGAATCAATTTTTTTTTGGAAAGATGCATAGAGTTCTACAAAAAAATGTGCCTGGTTCATAATAAGTGCCAGATCTCCTCAGCAACGGAGATTAAGGACTTCCTAGATAAAGATCAACATCTGAAGTTTCTACAAGACAGATTGCCTGAAGACAAACAGTACATTCAGTAGATGGCGAACATAAGTGAAGAAGATGTTGAAACCTAGCTTGCACAATCTGCCGTCAACAATCATCTCTTGGAATATTTGTACATGCTGACCCCAACAAAAGTGACAAAATGGGAGTCACAGTTGGCTATAGATGAAGTAACTATGAGATTAATGGAAGCAATAGATTATCAAACTATCGCAGAGGAAGCTAATTCGTGGGGTGAATACATTTCAAGACCAGCTGGGCCTACTTGAAATTTTGTCTTTTATGTATTTTGTCACTTTATGTAATTTATTATTTTCTTTTGCTAGTGCAAGGCACTAAAGGAAATTTTTTTAGAAGTCCTAAAGTCAAGGAAGTTTTAAAGTCAGGGAAGACAAAGAGTCATTTGTAATTTCTTTATAAATATAGGTAGGAGGTAGAGTAGAGGGGACTTTTTGCTAGCATAAGAGGTTAGTTTACTTGTAATAAGAACTATTTTTTCTGCTAATAAACAAGGACAATTTTGCCAGGAAAGGACTGCACGGGTGTTAACCCAAAAAATCCCTCACTCAGCTCTACATGGCCTACACCACCCAAGGACACCCACACACAACCCTCATTTGACCCCTTTTGACCCCCACATCCTCAAAAAGGCTTAAAAATGTGCAAAAGGGCTTAAAAACCCCTAAAAAGAGCCAAAATAGCTCTCATAGGGGATAAAACCTCCAAAAAGGGGCCAAAACCCCTGAAAAGAGCTTAAGACCCCCAAAAGAGCTAAATATTGAGCGAAAGGGGCTAAAAACCCAAAAAATGGGCTAAAGCCCCAACCAAGGGCTTAAAACTCTAAAAGTCTTGAGAAAAAGTATAAATAGAGGGATGGGGGTCACTCTCAATTCATTCCTTCTTTCCATATTCTTATGCTAGCGGAGTGAGTGCCTTGAGACCATTTGCCTCTCAAGCCATTCACTCTCCCCCTCATCCATCTCTCCATTGAGCCATAGCTCCCCCAAGCTAGGGCATGGTTGCCCATTGCAACGAGAAGGTATAATTGTTTTTCTCTTTTTATTTATGCTTTGATAGATAGTTGTTTTCTAACAATATTGGTTTGTAGGTTCATTGCTTAACATCTTCTTGCAGGTTGCCATTGTTTACTTGCAGGGTTTTTCTTCTTCTTTCCTAACAGTTGTATGCAAGGTCTTGGAGCGTAACCCATAACCTTGTGTGCAGAGGGGTTTTGTTTCTTTTCATTTTTGTTCTTCATTTCTGTTTCAGTCTATTTCCTTTCTGTTTTCTTTGCATCCACCACCAGGAACCCTACCCTTCCGTCTTATAGATGGAAGGTAGCCATTCCTGCCCTGTAGTAAGGGAGAAATCCCTACTACAACGGGTTTTTGCATGAATGATGTGGAATCTGAATTGTGGAATTACTTCCATTTAGTTTTTGTTCAAACTATGAGATCGTTCTAACTCTCTATGAATTATTTCTTTGATGGTGAATGGTTTTAGTTTATATATAAGTCCTGTGTATGAATCGAGCAATGAATGTTTATCATTTCAAGGCTATCTTTGATTATTTTTTCTGTCGTAACTATGCATCTCGAATTGAAACAGTTATCTGTTAGATTTATGGTGAATAATTATAGCACATTTCTCTATGTATTTAACTTTGCTCCCCTCGGGGATAGGATAGATTAGCTTAGAGTATACTAGGACGTAGTTGTTTTGCTTTTATAGAAGTGATTGAGGAGCAAGAGCGGTAAGACGAGAGGTAAGAACCTACACATCTCGAGTGAGGTTCTTGTTCACCAGTCACTTGTATTTAGATTAGCCATTTTGCATTTCATCCATATAAAATAAAATCACATAAACGGTGGACCGGGCCACAACCGACAAAATACTTAAACAAGCTTTTATTCTGTGGTAGCCGAGCGACGAACTAGACGGGTTCCCCATACCAAATGGTGAACGGTCTAGCTAGGATTAATTATCGGGAAGAATCGCTACTGTCAGTACCTGGGAATTTTCCATCCATCAATAGGTACATAGTTCACAGATCGACATATCAGGTAGATACATGCATATGGTGAGATTAAGTATATTGCTTATTGGTAGTTTGCTGCTCTCTGATGTATACTAACACCTTTGAATTGTTATGCTATGATGATTATGGTGACCTATGCTTATATGATTTGTTTAATGATGCCTAACTTGTGTTATGAATATTTGGAGAATTTGACGTTGAAAACCATTGCTTATGCCATGCTTTACACAAACTTTAGTATATATTCCTATGTTGGTTCCATGTCTCACTTGTCCCCATTCATCCAGATTCTTTTGTGATTTGTTTATCCCTGGACTCAATACTGATACCTGCGAGATTGAATATCCTTTTCCACACTTTGACCCCTATGCATGATGGACCCCATGTTTTTCTATGTCTCTCGCTATGAAGTATGTGGCTTGGTCAGTGTGTCCAGGTTCACTGGATGGTTTTCCTTTAGCCCTAAAAAAAGTGCTCCAATCAACGCTATTTTTAGACACTAAAGCTTTCGAATGCATAAACGCCATATCTAAATGATGCAAAAGGAAAGTTGTGATTAATAGGGATTTTAGGCGCTAATGCCTAAATGAAACTGTTATGAGTCTAGTCAATGGTCTGTTGAGCCTTGGAAAACCACAGGTAACAACAGTAGGGATTCTCCCCAATAAACATTCTCAATCCTCTCGTTATTGTTTGGTATGGGGAATTCGTCCGGTTTACGGTCCGGCTACCGCAGGTCAAGTAACGGTTAACACTTATTTTACTGGTTGCGGCCCGGTCCACCGTTTAATTGTATTTTTTAGTTTTATGTTTATGTATGAAATGCAAGTGCCTAGCTAAATGCAGTTGATAGAGAAAACGAGGAGTGTCACAATGTGATGCGCAGGTTCTTACCTCTCGTCTTACCTGTCTCGCTTCTAAATCATAAACAAAACAAAAAAAACTAACTAAGACTCACTAACCTATCCCTAGGGAGCAATACTGTAATTAATGTTGAGTAATGTATTGTATAACATGCATAAAGAACACTACAGGTAGCTGTTAATATTTATGAATACATGGATATTAATAGACAGATAAACAAAGAGATAGCTCATTGTTAATTAAAACATTCATTACTCAAGTATGATTGTGGAAATTTCACAGAAATAAATAGGAGCACATTCATAACATGAAAGAATTCATAAGTTAGAACGATCTCACAGTTCATGGAAACAAGCTGAAACAAAAATAGTTCACATCCAACCAGTCCATGTCAAGCACTTGAAACCCCACAGTGCTTTCTCTAGTCGAAAAATATAACTCTTTATTATAAGATGAAATAGTTCTTCTTACAATAATCTTGCACCAAGATAGTCTGAAAAAAGGTCCCTGTATACATAAAGCTTTCATATATTTATACAAAAAAGCAAAACTCTTGGGTTGCCCTCGTTGCCTTTCGGGCTTCCCCTAACCTTCCCTTTATAAAAATTTGTCCTTTTTCTTATGGACTCAAAAATATTAATACAATATATTACATCAGTTATCAAAAATGTTAGATAGTACGACGAAGAGGGTCCAGCTTGCTCGTTCAGAAACTTCCTCTATGCATTTGCATATGCTGCTATATTCTCAAAACCAAAAGGTTCGAGAAACCTGATAGTTATTTCGTGCTTACCAGCCTGGGATTCCACACCCGCTACCTTGGCAGGAATAAAGCGAAGCTGGTCTTCCAATAAGTGAATACTCACAGCTGCCTGTGCTATTTCAGTTTTAAGTACCTTTTCATCTAACTCCTTGACTTGCTGAATGGCTTGTTCATCTTCATTGCATTGTTCTTGTAATTGTTCCAAAATTATTTTATGCTATGGCAACACTTCTAATCTCTTTGCAGCAGAGGTCTGACACCGATTATAAGTTAGGAACACTCTCCTATAGAATTCAGCACAGGCATTCTTCATCTTCCTCACTGCCTTTATTAGTTCTTTTGCTGCTTTGCTAGCAAACTCGATCAGATTGAATTCCATCTTTATAATCTCTAGGTCTTTGACAAATATATATGAGGGAGATTCCTTATTTGTTTCTACCCATGTCATCCTTTCTTGTAGAGTTTCTAAAATATCCTGTGTCCTATCCAAAAAATAAAAAGTTGTAGTTACAATTTCTTCCAATCTTATGTCTATATGTTGAACCTTAAATCTTTCTTCAACCATCTGCAGCTGCATTTGATGAATCTTATTTCGGAGCATAAGGGCATGCTTCTTTAAAGGTTCAATATCAACCTTCTGCTCCATAGCTGTCTTCAGTGAAGCTGCTAGTGAAATCTTTTGATCTTCCAAGGCTACTATCTGAGTTTCATATAGCTTAGCCTTCCCTTTTGCAGTGGTCTTTTGTACTTCCAGCTCTGTCACTTTACCTTCTAACTCTCTCTTTTCCTTATTCAACTCTTCAACTTATAGCCTAATATTATTTCTTTCGGCCTCCAACATCTGATATCTTTGCTGTAATTTCTCAAACTTTGCCAAGGTGGCCTGGTTTTCCTTTTCTATATTACTTGTAGATATTACCAAAGCATCTTTATCAACCTGTAGATCCTGACACTTTGCCTTTAATACCTTAACTTCACCGATCATATCCTCATACTTCCTTTTCAAACTCTGAATTTCACTCCTTTTTTTCTTCAAAGTCTCTTTCAACTGTGTGACCCTTTTTTGAGACTGTTCTAGATCTATCATGATTCTGTGCACATTATCTTCAGTGTCTAGGGTTAGAGCTACCTTAGCCCTCACTATTAATCGTGGATCTTTGTGTGTACCATGAACCACCATCTTATCAATCACCATCACTTATGGCTTACCCCTAGTGTCCACTTTCCTCTCGGTTCTTTTGACAATCCTCTTTTTTTCCTTGTTGTAGAAGATAGTGTTAAAATCTGGCACCTCCTCCCCTTCAGTGGGAATGAAAGGAATTAACTCAACCCCATATATTGACACTGAACCTTGTCTTACTGTACTAATAGAAGGAACAATATGCTCTAATGGGTCAATATCAGACTGAGCTTGTCCTTGATCAGTAAGGTCTTCTTCTTCTTGTGTTTCTATTCTCGATCCTTCTGCTGTCTTTTATGTTTTCCCTTTTTCTTTATTTGCATCTTCTAATCTCAATCCTTCACTTTCTTTCTTCCTTCTCAATATTTCTTCTTCCTCTATCTTCTTTGTAGCCTCTTCAACTGCACTTTTCTTTTCTTCTTGTTCAGCTCACAACCAGTTCTTTGCCTCTTGCGCTAACCCATGAGCTTCTTCCTGCCTTTTCTTGGCTGCATCTTCTTCCTGCCTTTTGAGTTTGTCAGCTGCCTTACCTTTTCCTTCCACAGTAGCTATCTTCTACTTGAATCTTTTCCTCAACGCTGTCATGTTTTGAGCATTCCGAAAGGTTTCTTCATCTTTATCCCAAAAATTTGTATATTCGAAATGCACTCCAGCTGCTGTGCAATAATTTGCAACTTTATTCTCAGATTCATTACTATGAAAATTTATTTCACCGAAGTGAAAATACTCTAACTCTTTAACAATCCCTACTGCATTTTTTACCCTGGAAAATTTATAACTTCCTACAAAAAAGGGAACTGCAGGATATACTGCCTTCTTCTGCTCAAAAAGGAAATTTCCTATCCCATCAATATATAACTGTCTCACGGCCTCCTTGTGGATTACATAGTCTGTGGCATACTTCGGTAGAAGAGAAGGGGATCTCGAACCACCATACATTCTTAAATATAATCCTTCTTCTATCAGATAATAGCTTCCGTGTTCCTGCACAACTTTTAAAGCCTCTTCTAACATACAATTACATTCGATCAAGAAGATTAATGTATACAATGGCATGATGAAGTTCTCACAGATCTCCTTGTAATAACTGTAATATTTGTGGGCCCATAACAACTTGTAAGCAACATACATAGGGGCCCGGTCTTTATCCCATTGGCACTTTAATGCCGGGAAGGGCCGAGTGCATAGAATGCAATCAATCAAAATAGAACTCATGTAAAATTATGTCTTCTTCTGGGAAACTCCTCCCAATGTTGCACTTATACAAGCTGACATATTGTTGGACACAATACTTGCCCAGTTAAATATTGTTCCTTGGGTGGCAACAAAGAATATAACCGGTACCCAACCTATTTTGAAACTTCTTCCATTTGCCTTCCCAAAAATTCTGTTCAGCATCAAAGCAATGAATCTGCATGGAGTGTAGAGAGTTGATGTCTCGTACTCTCCAGAAGGTCTTGTCCATAAATTTCTACCCGGAATCATCATTTTCTTCAAAACTAGCATCTGGAACATTCTGGATTAAAATCATCCTATATACTTCTCCCCATTTATACTATGGCCCCACTCTAGTAATAGCTTTAGTATCTTCATAAATGAATTCCACTTTGGTTATTACCTCGACTTCAGGCTCCTCTTCGTCTGCTTGGGCCTTCTTCTTCTGCTTTCGTGGCATATTGTTGTGGTGATAATTAGCCCGTGACAATTATACAACATGATTTCAGTCTATTTATATCTAGCAAGATGTGCAGTGAGAAAACAATAAAACAACCAAATATTACCATTTCATCGATATTAAAAATATTATTTACACCCAAAGTTCTTCTGAATAAGATACTCTAAACAAAAGATACCTGCAACAATCCATCTGCCCCCAAACCTGCTAACCCTCTGCTAGCTCAAACCCTAACCTTTCCCAGCCTCCCAAAAATTCTATAAGTGAATATCGACAGGGGAAAA
Organism: Pseudotsuga menziesii; assembly: GCA_001517045.1. Taxonomy (NCBI): domain Eukaryota; kingdom Viridiplantae; phylum Streptophyta; class Pinopsida; order Pinales; family Pinaceae; genus Pseudotsuga; species Pseudotsuga menziesii. The sequence continues at coordinate 163,548 of LPNX010443061.1, forward strand.
ACTCACACCGCTGTCTTCTCTAATCAAAATCCTAAAACCCCTATTAATTACGTGGCCCTCCTACATCCCATGGAAACATAATGTCAAAGAAGACATGGTCGTCTAACCCAAGGCTTAAAACGAATTAAGAAAGAAAAGGGTGGTGCAGAAAGGGAAACACTTGTCTACACCTTGCCCTAACCTTCCAAACAAATGTAAATGATGCACTCATGGCTGCATAGAGGCCGTTGTGGAAAAACATAACCGACCAAAATGAAAAACACTCACAAATAAGCAGACTGCACTCTAAATAAAGGAAAGTTCACTGCAGAAAAACCATGAAAAAACATAAAACCTTACCCTCTTGTGGAAAACCTAATCCTATCCACCCCGATGGTTTAAAACAACAAAAAACCAAGCATAAAATAAAATCATGAGTGAATCCTACCTGGTAATGAAGTGGCAGGCGACCTAGACAGGAGATGACTTCCATGGGTGTAGAGGAGATTGACAGCTGTGTGCAAAGGACTGGATAGCTCCACGGTGAGAATGACAAGTCACTGGCTCAAAACGGATTTTAAAACCTCGACCAGGAAGGAACAACTAAAACTAGAGGGAAAAAGATTTTAACAAAATGCCGGACATATAGTCTTTAAAGCATCCGCAATGTTAGACGGGAACAACTCTACTTACCCAGTAATCGGATGGGAAAGTCACATCGAAAATCGAAAAGACTAGCTTCTTCAGTATTGGCGGTAACATCACGAAGCTCCAGATCGACTCAACACTAACTCTCTGCAACGTCGGATGTGGAAAAAATAAATCTTTTGGTTCATTCCGAAAAATAAAACCGACGACGAAAATGCCAACTTCACCGGACATCGGACATCAGAAAAAGATAGTTGAACGGACACCCGATTCATCGTATTTGCTTTACACTAAAATGCTGGAACATCGACAAACTATCTCCGAGATCGCATACAAACCGACTCCTAATACAGCGGCTCAGACCTTGTAAGGCTTCCGATATACACATCGAAAAGATAGTGGACTATGCCTCCGTTGTTTCAGAAGACTAGTCAACTAAGCATCCGATATGGGCATGCAAAAAGACTAAGTTTTTTTTACAGAAAACTGTTGAGCCCTGGGAAAACCTTGGTAGAAATAAAACATTCTTAGGCTGTCTAGATATTAAAATAAAAAGGGAGGACCCCAAAAATAATTTTTTTCGGGGAAATAGTTGCAGCTGCAACAATTGGCGACTACCTGGCGGACACAGATCTCTGAACAACTTATTCTTTGATTCAACAGACTGTTTCAGTGATGTAATTTTATTAGGTTTCTTCAATATATCTGGATTTAAAATGCAAGATTTATGAAATTTAATCATTAATGATAGTCCAAGTTTAAGAAGGGGAACCAGGATTTCAAAGTCTGGATAACTCTTCCGAGGCTGAAGATATGAGTTTTATTTTACCTCTACCTTTGGGTGGCTTCCAACATAGACACCACAGGATCGTAACATATGGTAAATAGATATATCCGCTTGTTCCTCATTCCCATGCCAATTTGCACTTTTTGGTGCTTCTGGACTTTTATCCTTTTGAGTCCTCCTGATTGCTTTCTTTCTGATTTTTAATTCAGGCTCCTCTATCCATAGTGTGCTTTTGTGTGAGGGATATTCTAATTTTAACTCATGGACAAAGAAGAAATTTGGTAATCTCATTCAGACTGATGTGGTTCAGTATGTGTTTTTGATACATATTGCTTCTTGGGAGATTTTGAATCTTGTTAGCCTTCTGACTTTGAATTTGTGGCATGGGATCATTTAAATATAATACACTGTTTACCTTACTTCCTTTCCATGGGTATTTTGTTGTTATCCCCTAGGAAAATTTTTAGTGTGAGATGAATGGAGCCTCAAAATAGTACTCTAGACTTTTCTATCCTTGGTTATTTTATAGGGATTAAGCAGGACTTCAAATGTGTTCATAATGCATTTAGAAAATCTGCTAGTCTTGAAGAATCTTTAAGCATTTGTATGAGTAAATAGTAGGCAGTCTTTGATCAAAGATTTCAGTTTATCTAGAACTCTAATGAACTCCAAAAACCAAAAGTCGTGCTGATTTATTGAAACAAACCAAAATTTACAAGCAATCAAAATTCAGAGCAAGTAAAAGCAAAATAACTAAAACTAATCTAAAGTAAACAAAAAACAAATCAAATCATTTATTTATGTACAATAAAACAAAATAAAAAACCATTAAGAAAAATAAGGATTGAGAACTAAACCATTTACTGGTAAGTTCTACTCCCACCCCTGTAAGTCTTGCAACTTGTAAGTTGAGGGGCCTATCTTTACTGCAATCTGAAAAGGGCGTACCCATAGTTGCTGAAATTTAGTGTGCTTTCCCTTCTTATCATGTGGGTGATCCCACTTAAGAACCAAATCGCCTACTTTGAATTCCTTGTTTCCATCTTTGTGTTTGTCAAACCATCTCTTTACCATTTCTTGTTGATGCTTAAAGCTTTCACGGGCTTTGGACCTAGACTCCTCTGACTTCAGCAGATTATAAATTCGGATTTGTAGAATCTCATTATCAGTACCCCTAGAGTCCTGGGCTAGTCCGGAAGATGGCAACAAAATGTTAGGAGGGAGGATAGCTTCTTTCCCATACACAAGAGTGTAGGGTGACACACCTAAGGAGTTCTTTGGTCTGACTATATCAGCCCAGAGTGCATTAGGTAAAGCTAGATTCCAGCTCCTTTGATTTTCTATCATTGTTTTCTATAAAATTCTAATCAGATTTTTATTTGTGGATTCTGCCAAACCATTTCCTTGTGGGTAGTAGTTTGTGGAATAGTGTAGCTTAATTCCTCTTTAATTAGCAAATGCAGTTAATTTAATAGATGAAAAATATGAAGCATTATAAAAAACCAGAGAAATTGGAACCCCAAACTTGGTCATAATGTGGTTCTGCAAGAAATCCATAATTGCATCCTTGTTTACTTTTCGTAACAGAATGGCCTCTACCCATATAGTGAAATAATCAGTTGCCGTCAAAATGTACTTATGCTGCAATGAGGAATTTGGAATGATTTCTCTGATAATGTCGATTCCCCATTGTTCGAATGGTTCCGAGATAATCACTGGTTTCAATGGTCCTGCTACTTTGGCTTGTCTCCCAACGCACCTTTGGCAAGTATCACACTTTCGAACATGAGTATGAGCATATCTAAACAATATTGGCCAGTAATATCTAGCTCTGAGAATCTTGTGTGCTGTTGTCTCCCCTGAAAAGTGACCTCCAGCAGGTCCATCATGTAATTTTGCTACAACCTTCTTTGCATCTTCATGTTCCAAGCATTTAAGAAAGAATCCATCGTAGTTCTTCCTAAACAACACTCCATCAATAATCTGATATAAGGTTGATTTCAGACGTAATGCCCTTCTTTGCTTGGGGCTCCAATGTTCCAGCAAATATCCTTCTTGAAGATAATGGACCAAATCCTGATACGAGGAGTCTGGAGCTGTGAGTACAGGACATACATCCACCATGTGTAATTCAGCTTCATTATCCCAGCTGTGATCTTCATCGTTTTAACCCTCTGCCATCAGCTTACAGATTCCTTGTTCTTTAATCATGGTTGCTGGCTTAAATTCAAGATCATATTCTTGCAAATCAGTCACCCAATTACCTCTTCTTTCTCCCAGTTCTTTTTGTACAAAAATGGATCGTACTGCTGGGTGTGGGACTATTACTTTGGTGCGATTCTTACGTATGTATGGCCTGAATTGCTTTACCCCTTAAAAACTTCATAAGCTTTTTTATCAACCACGTGATAGTTCAATTCAGCCCCTTGCATACCAGTGCTCATAAATGATATGGGGTACTCATCTCCCCCATCCTCATTCTGTGTAAGCACCGCTGCAAATGAATCATCAGAAGTGAAAGTGTACAGTATAAAATCCTTTTCAAAATTTGGACTCTTGAGTGATGGTGCATGAGAAATAGATGTCTTGATCTTGTTGAATCCTTTTTTTTCCGAATCAGTCCATTTGAACTGCACACTTTGCTTAACCATTTGCTACAAAGGTTTGACGATTTGAGCAAAGCCTGGTACAAACCTTTGCACAAAATTGATTGTCCCCATAAAATATTGCATACCTTTTTTATTATGGGGTAAAGGGAGCTTTTCTATGGCTTTAATCCTTTCTGGGTCTATGGAGATCCCCTTTTCAGAAATAACATGACCCAATAGCTTGCCTTCTATGACTACGAACACACATTTCTTAGGATTTAACAAAATGCCATATTTCCTGCAGCGTTCAAAAATTTGTTTCGAATGAAATGCATGCTCTTCTCTCTTCTTTGAAAATATTGTAACATCATTTAGATAGACCACAACACTATGACCAATTAGACCGTGAAAAGCTATATCCATAGCCCTTTGGAAAGTTGCTCCAGCATTAATAAGTCCAAAGGGCATCCTCCTATACGTAAAAGTTCCCCACTTGGTTCTGAAAGTGGTCTTGAGCCTGTCCTCTTCTGCTACTAATACTTGATTATAATCGGAGAATCCATCTAATAGAGAGAACAGTTCGGAACCTGAGACCATTTGTAGTATTTGTTCCATGGGTGGGATAGGATAATTATCTTTATCTGATGCACGATTAAGATTTCTGAAATCTACGCAAAGTCTGATCTCTCCAGAATTTTTCCGCACTGGTACCAGATTAGAGACCCATTCTGAATGTCTGACTTTAAATATGATTTTAGCATTTAGTAGCTTTTTTACTTCATTTTGAATTAGGGGTTCTAGCTTTGGATGCAGTTTTCTCAGAGGCTGCTGATAAGGTTTGACTCCAACCTTGATTGGAATCACATGTTGTGTAATTTTAGTGTCATACGTCTTTAGGTCTTCATAAGTCCAAGCAAATACATCCTTATATTGTCTGAATAAGCTGATGAGTTTACTCCTCTCACCAGTTGAACAACACTTCCCTAAATTCACATATTTGGGTTCAACTTCTATCCCTAGATTTATCAGGTCAAATTGTAACGACGAGCTATGAGTCTTGACATTCGCTAGCTTTCTGAACTTGTTGTCTAAATCAAACATCTGTTCCAAAGTTCTAACTGCTTTCGGAATGAAATTTACGTACTGTAATTCTGCTTGATGTTCTTCGTCAACTATTATGGCTCCTTTAAATGTATGATTATTTGTTAAGCATTTCAATATTTGCTGATCATCATCGAACACCCTCATATTAGTGATGTTATCTAGAACAGAAGGCATGAAAAGCAATTCAATCGAACATCTATTATTCGTAGGTACCAACCTTGCAACTGATGTAGCTAACAAATCAGCTGCTACATTTTTTGCTCTAGGAATTGAAGAAATATTTAATACATGAAAATTTATCAATAAATCCTAGACTTCATTTTGGTAAGCCTTCAAATGCGGTGATATGCAGTGAATTTTGTTTTGAATTTGTTTAACAACGATTTCAGAATCTCCATACACTTTTAGATTTTTTACTTTTAATTCTATCGATTTTTAAGTCCCTGAACTAATGCTTCGTATTCGGCTATGTTATTTGTGCATTCGAATTCTAGTCTACATGAAAGATTTTTTTTTTTTTAAATTTTTTAAATTTTAATTTTAATTTTTTTTTTGGATCAATAAGGACACAGGCAGCTCTTGATCCTTCCAATGTTTTAGAACCGTCGAAATAAATAATCCAAAAACTTTCTACTCTTACTGAAATCATATTACTAACTACATCTGGAACTAAATCTACTATGTTACAATCAATCTTATCAGCCCATGAGAATCGAAGGAGATCGGGCTGGATATTTGATATACTGTTGCCTTCTTCAGCTTGGTAATTTCCTGGTTCTAGTTCAAGAAAATAATTTTCCAACAAATACTGATTGCACATCTTAAACAATGAGATATTTGCTTTAGCCTTTTTAATGTCTTCCACAATGTCATATCCCATCTCATGCTTAGTCAAACTTTTCTTGAACTTTTCAGCTTTATTTTCAGTAGGCTTTATAGGCATGTTGACCTTTTTGGGATTCTAGCTTGAAATGACAAACTCAGGTATGTTAACCATTGGGGCATTATTCTTCATTTTCTTCATGTTCTCTTGAAGTTTCTTAATTTTGGGAAGTATCAAGTTATCTTCGTTTAATAGATTCTGACTTCTTGTTGTAACATTTGTCTCTGATATTTCTTCTTCATCAGGGATACCTTCATCTTCTATGTTGAACATAGAAACACAGTCCCATAAAACCAAGGAGTCTTCTTATTGTGTTTCTATTGGTTCATGATCTTTTTCTTTCTCGTCCAATATTTCTGTCAACTTAGAATCCAACAATTGGTTCATTACTAAGGTCATGGAATTGATCCACTGCAGACAATTCTTCTCCGAGTGAGGTTGCTGATGGAAAGTGAAAAAATTATTTATTCCTACATCTATCAAATTCATGGCTGAGGGACTGTGTGGGGGAGGCTTGGGTTGACTGTTGTCTTCCCTCTTTTTATAATAAGGCCTGTATTGTTTATGAGCCTCTTTTTCTTTTTCCAAATCAATCACCTTCTTTGATAACTTTTGCATCATCTTCACCATCCCATCTAACTCTTGTGATCGCTCATCCTTAGGCTTAGTTAATAACAAAGGATTTTTGTTTCCATAAGTCTTTTCGTCTGACTGCGTAGGATAGTGTTCCATACTCTCCATTTCTGCCACTACCTTCTCAGATTCCTCATAAGTATCTACCAAGGTGGGTCTAACTGATCTCTTGGCAAACATGGCTAGATCAGGCCCAAGAGCTAAGGTATAGTAGTCAATTAGAGCATGCTTAGATGGTTTATCAGCTGCACTGAAGTTATTCAGGTAGGCAGTAAACCTCTAAGTAAAATTATGTACCCTTTCTTTTTTTTCTTTCTTTAAGGCAATCAATCCTTTCATTAAAGTTGCGTGAGTTTTCTGGATTCCGTATTTGTTTCTAAATAGTCTCTCAAAAATATTCCAATTTGTGATGGAGTTTGTTGGCAGGGAAAAGTACCATGAAGCTGCTTTTCCTTTCAAGGTATGTGGGAATAATCGACATACTACATCTTCATGTTCTACTGCTTGCAAACCTTCTAAAGCCAGATAAAAACTCTGCAAGTGGTCATACACAAGAATTCCTTCACTGGGTTCAAACTTGGGTAAAATTTTGTCAAAATTCTGAGGCATATCATGCAATGGAGGTGTCAGGTTTAAAGGAGATCTAGCTCTCCAAGCATGCTGTGGAGGTGGCTGATTTGCATTCACATTGGCCATGATTCTGAGTGGAGTATGAGGTGGGGACTGAACAAGGGTCTGAAAAGGTGAACAGTGAGGGGAATCTGGCCCCAACTGATTCAAAGATTGAACAACTTCTTGTAAGGCTGTTTCTACCAATTATTCAAGATCTTCTACCAACACTGAATCTTCCAATTGAGGATGATCCTTCTTCTGATACTCTCTTCTAGGTAGAGCAGGGTTAATAGGTAACCCTCCAATTTTTTTTGCATATTCCCTGCTAATCCTCCTTAAATCTTCAACTACTTCGTTATCAATGGGGTAGAGGTACCCCTTTCCTTTTTCTTCAGTAGTGGGTTTCTGAGGCAAACTAGTTTCAGAACTGTCATCGATGAGGTAATCTCGAGAAAGCGGACTTCCTCGGCCAGCCATGCACTAGTGGCCCTCCTTCTAGCACCAAAACTGTTGAGTCCTAGAAAATTGCAGGTAACAACAGTGGGGATTCTCCCCAATAAACATTCCCAATCATCTTGTTATTGTTTGGTACGGGGAATCCATCCGGTTTATGGTCCGGCTACCGCAGGTCAAGTAACGATTAATACTTATTTTACCGGTTGTGGCCCGGTCCACCATTTAATTGTATTTTTTAGTTTTATGTTTATGTATGGAATGCAAGTGCCTAGCTAAATGTAGTTGATAGAGAAAACGAGGACTGTCACAATGTGATGCGCAGGTTCTTACCTCTCATCTTACCTCTCTCGCTTCTAAATCATGACCAAATTTTTTTATAACTAAGACTCACTAACCTATCCCTAGGGAGCAATACTGTAATTAATGCTAAATAATGTATTGTATAACATGCATAAAGAACACTACAGGTAGCTGTTAATATTTCTGAATACATGGATATCAATAGACAGATAAACAAAGAGATAGCTCATTGTTAATTAAAACATTCATTACTCAAGTACGATTGTGGAAATTTCACAAAAATAAACAAGAGCACATTCATAACATGAAAGAATTCATAATTTAGAACGATCTCACAGTTCAGGGAAACAAGCTAAAACATAAGTAGTTCACATCCAACCAGTCCATGTCAAGCACTTGAAACGCCACAGTGCTTTCTCCAGCCGAAAAATATAACACTTTATTATAAGATGAAATAGTTCTTCTTACAATAATCTTGCACCAAGATAGTTTGAAAAAAGGTCCATGTATACATAAAGATTTCCTATATTTATACAAAAAAGCAAAACTCTTGGGGTTGCCCTCGTTGCCTATTTGGCTTCCCCTAACCATTCCTTTATAAAAAATTGTCCTTTTGCTTATGGACTCAAAAAGATAAATACAATATATTACATCAATTATCAAAAGTGTTAGATAGTCTGACTAAGAGGGTCTAGCTTGCTCGTTCATAAACTTCCTCCATGCATTTGCATCTGCCGCTATATTCTCAAAACCAGAAGGTTTGAGAAACCTGATAGTTATTTTGTGCTTAGAAGCCTCGGATTTCACACCCGGTACCCTAGTAGGAATCAAGTGAAGCTGGTCTTCCAGCAAGTGAATACTCACAGCTGCCTGTGTTATTTCAATTTTAAGTACCTTTTCATCTAACTCCTTGACTTACTGAATGGCCTGTTCATCTTCATTGCATCATTCTTGTAATTGTTCTGAAACTATTTTATGCTCTGGCAGCACTTCTAATCTCTTTGCAGCAGAGGTCTGACACCAATTATAAATTAGGAGCACTCTCCTATAGAATTCACCACATGCATTATTCGTCGTCCTCACTACCTTTATTAGTTCTTCTGTTGCTTTGCTAGCAAACTCGATCATCTCGTATTCCAACGTTATCATCTCCGAGTCTTTGACAGATATATCTGAGAGAGATTCCTTATTTGTTTCTACCCATGTCATCTTTCCCTACAGAGTTTCTAAAATATCCTGTGTTCTATCCAAAAAATAAGAAGCTGTACTTACAATTTCTTCCAATCTTATGTCTATTTGTTGAACCTTAAATCTTTCTTCAACCATATGCAACTGCATTTGATGAATCTTATTTCAGAGCATAAGGGCATGATTCTTTAAAGGTTCAATATCAACCTTCTGGTCCATAGTTGTCTTTAGTGAAACTGCTAGTGAATTCTTTTGATCTTCCAAGGCTGATGTCTGAGTTTCATACAGCTTAGGCTTCCCTTCTGCAGAGGTATTTTGCACTTCCAGCTCTGTCACTTTACCTTCTAACTCTCTCTTTTCCTTATTCAACTCTTCAACTGATAGCCTAAGATTATCTCTTTCGGCCTCCAACATCTAATATCTTTGTTGCAATTTCTCAAACTCTACCAAGGTGGCCTACTTTTCCTTTTCTATATTACCTGTAGATATTACCAAAGCATATTTATCAGCCTGTGGAGTCTGGCACTCTACCTTTGATACCTTAATTTCACCGATCATATCCTCATACTTCCTTTTCAAACTCTGACTTGTTGCAGCTGCAACTATTTCCCCCAAAATTTTCAATTTTAGGGCCCCCATTTTTGTTTGTTTTTCTTCAAACTGGCCTAGGAGTATTTTATTATTTCCAAAGTTTCCCTGAGTTCAGAAAATTCTCTTAAAAAACTTGGTCTTTTTACTTTTATGTATCGGATGATTAGTCAACTATTCTTTCGATATCGGAAGCGTAGTGGATTAGCCTTCCGACGTTGCGGAAGTAGGGTCATCTAGCTGGCCGAGTGGTCTATCGGAAGCCTTTGGAAACCTTCACCGATTCATCGTAGTTAATTTGCTTTACCTCTCGGACTTTGTTTGCCAAAGTTTCAGCTCCTTAATGCTAGACTTATTTGATGAACTGGGTGTTCTTTCACCTTAGTGTTTCCGATATCCGATTAATTTTTTTCCGCTGTCGTGTTCGTTGACCGAAAAAGGTTGGAGTTGTAGTGTTTATCCTGCCCGACGTTGCAGAGGGATAGTCCTAAAGTGATTCAAAAGCTTTACCTTTTCTTTGCCGTTTCCAAAGAGCTTAACTTTGCTGGTAGGCGATACTCGTTTCTCAAAGCAATCATCGGGGTAGTAGAGCCGTCTAACACCGACGTTGCAGATGGCTATCATAAATTGGTCCCGAGAATAGTTGATAGTGCTTCTGACGTCCGATATTGTTTTAACATTATAGTGCTGGGTTTGTAGTTCTTTTCGTGCTCACTATTGCGGATATCCTCCAGATTATTTTTCCGATGGTTTTAATGTTTGCCCGTCGATTGTTTCCCACCCGGTCAAAGGTTATGTATATGTGTTATATCATGCCTTGTGATTTGTTAAAGTTTGCACTATCGAAACCATTCAGAGAAGGTGTGCATGCAGCTGTCAAGACCTGTTTTGTCCTCCTTTGCACCTCTTTAGAAGAACATAAGAATTCATTGACATCATCGCTAAAGAGTACTATGGAGCAGAAAGATGACATCCGACCCTTAAAGGAGGATGCTCTGATGCTTAGGAAAAAGATCCATCTGATACAACTACATATAGAAGATGAAAGATGTAAAGTTCGGCAGATAGACACCAGGCTGGAAGAGATTGTAAGTACCACTTCATATTTTCTAGATAGGACTTAGGATATATTGGAAATTCTAAAGGGAAGAATGGTTTGGGTAGAAACCAATAAAGAATCTCTCGTAGACCTATCCATCAAAGATCAGCAAACATTGAAGCAAGAATATGAGTTAATGGAATTCGCCAGTAATATTGCAGAAGAATTTAAAAAAAAAGTGAAGAAGATAAAGACAACTTTCGCCAAATTCTGCAGGAGAGTGATCTTCACCTATAATCGGTGTCAGACTTCTGCTGAGAAGAGATTGGAGGTGCTACCTGAACTATTTTTAAAGTATTTACATGACAGATACAACGAGGATGAACAAGCAATCCAACAGGTCAAGGATTTGGATGAATGGATATTAAAAAATGAAGTAGTAGCACATGCAGCCGTGAGCATACACTTATTGGAGGACTAGATGCGCCTGATTCCTGCTAGAATAGAGGGTATGAAGAACCAAGCTGCAAAGTATGAGATTAACATTCGATTCCTTGAGCCTTCTGGGTTTGAAAGCATAGCAGCAGATGCTAATGCATGGAAAAAGTTCACAAACGAGCAAGATGGGCCTTCCTAGTGAAATGTTTTGGGAATATTGAATAATAATGTAATATATTATATTAATTTTTGTGCACAAGCTACAAGACAAATTTTTGTAAAGGAAAGGTTGGGGAAGCTCGAGAGGCAATGAGGGGCAGCCCAAGAGTTGTTTTTTGCTTTTTGTATAAGTATGGGAGAGTTTAGATAGGAAGGGACCTTTTTTTAGGCTATCTTGAGGAATTTTATTGTAAGAAGAACTAATTCATCTTATAATAAAGAGTTATATGTTTTTGGCTGGAGAAAGTTTCGTGGAGTGTCAAATGTTTGCCATGGGTTGGTTGGATGTGAACTATTTCTTTTTCAGCTTGTTTCAATGAACTGTGAGATTGTTCTAACCTATTGAATTCTTTCATGTTATGAATGTACTCCTGTTTTTTTTTGTGAAACTTCCACATTCGTGATTGAGTAATGAATGTTTTAATTAACAATAAGCTATCTTGTTGTTCATATTTCTACTGATATTCATGTGTTCAGGAATGTTAACAACTATCTGTGATTTTCTTTATGCATGCAATACAATACATTACTCACCATTAATTACAGTTTTGCTCCCTAGGGATAGGTTAGTGAGTCTTAGTTAGTTTCTCTTTGTTTTGTGATTTAGGAGCGAGAGAGGTAAGACGAGAGGTAAGAACCTGCGCATCACATTGTGACCCTCCTCGTTATCTCTATCGCCTGCATTTATTTAGGCATTTGCACATCATACTTATATATATATATATATATATATATATAGACAGTGGACTGGGCCGTAACTGGTAAAACACTTTAATCGTTATTTGACCTACGGTATCCGGACCGTAAACCGGACGGATTCCCCATACCAAAAAATAACGACCTAATTGGGAACGTTTATTGGGGAGAATCCCTATTGTTGTTACCTGCGATTTTCCAGGTCCCAACAGTTTTGGCGCTAGAAGGAGGTCCACCAGTGCAGGGCTGGCCGAGGAAGCCCGCTTTCTCGAAATTACTCCACTGGTGACAGTTCTGAAAATAGTTTGCTTCACAAACCGACTCCTGAAGAAAAAGAAACAGGGTATCTTTATCCCATTGATAATGAAGTGGTTGATGATTTAAGGAGAATTACCATGGAATATGCGAAAAAGATTGGAGGATTACCTATTATCTCTGTCCTACATAGAAGAGAGTATCATAAGAAGGATCACCCTCAATTGGAAGACTCAGTGTTGGTAGAAGATCTTGAAGAATTAGTAGAAACAACCTTACAAGAATTTGACCAACCTTTGGATCAATTGGGATCAGATTCCCCTCACTATTCACCTTTTTATACTCCTGTTCAATCCCCACCACATACTCCACTCAGAATCATGGCTAATGTAAATGCAAATCAACCACCTCCAACCTGATTGGAGGGCTAGGTCTCCTTTAAATCTGACACCTCCCTTGCACGATTTGCCTCATACTTTTGACAAGATGTTATCTAAGTTTGAACCAAGTGAAGGAATTCTCGTAGATGATCATTTGTAGAGTTTTTACTTGGATTTAGAGGGACTACGAGCTAGAGAATATGAAGATGTGGTCTGTAGATTGTTTCCTCACACCCTGAAAGAAAAATCAACCTCATGGTATTTTTCCCTACTTGCAAATTCAATCACAAATTGGAATACTTTTGAGAGACTGTTTAGAAGCAACTATGCAGTCCAGAAAACTCATGTAGCTTTAATGAAAGGGTTAATTGCTCTAAAGAAGGAAAAGAAGGAAAGAGTGCATAACTTCACTCAAAGGTTTGCTGCGTACCTAAAAAATTTCAGTGCAGCTGAAAAACCATCTGAAAATGCCCTAATTGAATACTATACCTCAGCTCTCGGGCCTGATCTAGCCATGTTTTCCAAGAGATCGGTTAGACCCACATTAGTAGAAACCTATGAAGAAGCTGAGAAGGTAGAGGTAGAGATGGAGAGTATAGAAAATTACCCTGTGCAGTCAGAAGAGAAGACTTTTGGAAACAAGAAACCTTTATTGCCGATTGAGCCTAAGGATGAGCGATCACAGGATTTCGAAGGGATGGTGAAGATGATGCAGAAATTATCAAACAGGGTGATAGATTTAGAAAAGGAAAAAGAGGCTCATAAACCATATAAGCCTTATTATAAAAAAGGGGAAGACATCAGTCAACCTAAACCTCCTCCACACAGTCATTCAAAAATGAATTTAACCGATGTAGGCATGGACAATTTTTGTACCTTTCATCAGTAGTGTCATTCTGAGAAGAATTGCCCAAAATGGATTAATTCTATGACATTAGTAATGAATCAATTATTGGACTCCAAATTGACAGAAACTGGTGAGGAGAAAGAAAAAGATCATGAACCTACAGAAAAATAAGAGGAAGATACCTTAGTTTTATGGGACTGTGTTTCTATGTTTAATATGGGAGATGAAGACTTTTCGATGCAAGAAGAAACACCATAAACTAATGTAACAATAAGAAGTCAGAATCCGTTAAAAGAAGATAATTCAATACTTCCAAAGATTAAGAAACTTCAAGAAAACATGAAGAAGATAAAGAACAACTCTTTGACTGTTAAAATACATGAATTTGTCATTTCAAGTTAGGATCCTAAGAAACTCAACACACCTGTAAAGCCTACTGAAAGTAAAACTGACAATGTCAAGAAGAATCTCAAAGAACATGAGATGGGATTGTTGATGTATATGTAACTTCGGAATGTATTCTTCTATGTATCTTATGTATTGTAACCTGATGTTTATTCCGGGATGTTTCTATTATGTATTTGAGTCATGTGATCATGCCCCGATGTTCCGATCAGGAGGATTAATAATGTAATCAAGTCATATCAAGTCATTAGGTAAGTCCCCATAGTTTCGGGGCACTTGGGTTATTATACACTAATTAAGGTGTAGGCTCGAGTAAGTAATTGTTAGTTGGGCCGACATGATTGAGTGCACTTCAAGTCAACGGAAGAATATAAATAGAGAGTGAGAGACTCTCTATTTATCACTTGTGAAATACATCACTTGCTCTCTCAAGTGTGGCGCACTTTTGAAGAAGGAAATTTTGGGCCTAGACAGAAGACAGAAGACTACTGCTGTTTTGGGAGATCTCTTACTATTTTGGTGTTGATTCTATCTTAGAGGAAGTTGCGAGGTTTTCTCCTTTATGGTTTCCCCGAGGAAAACTCTTTCTGTCTCTTGTCTCTTATGATGTGCTTGTGTTTTATTGCTGTGCTTGTTATTCTCTCAGTGAAAAGATCCTAAGATCATAATGCTAGCTTAATGTGATGAAAAACTAACATGGTATCAGATCTAACCTGAGAAGAAGACATTGTGCAGCTACAGAAACTAGGGCTTCCTAGTTTTTGGACCTTCCTCCACAGATTTTTAGCAAAAGTAAGGTGGAACAACTCTCCTCCTTAGGGCGCATCTTTATGTCGAGGTGGAATTTGATTCCGAGCATTTTCAGTCTTTGATGTGGAAATTAGGGATTTCTACAGAAGAGGAATTTTCGAGTGAGACCAGCATAGGGTTATTCTCCTCATCAAAACAGAAGTTTAGAGACCTGGATCAAGAAATTTGGTTGGGTGAAACTCCAGGAAAGTCAAACCCTAGTTTGACCCTGAGCTAGGAGAAACCCTAAATACTAAAACTACTAAGTTTTGGTACAGTCGCTATATTCCGAGATTGGAAAAGTCTCAGAAGCTAAAAATTTTAGGGGCCAAATATAAAATACTGATGAAGCCTGTGTCCAAAAATCAGACTCATATTCGCTGTACTCCAGGAGATATGATCTCTCCAAGTTAGGGTTCCAGCCTCTTCCAGAATTCATCCCTGAACAGGACATCTAGGGAGATCTGCAATATCTTGAGCTACAGAGGTCCAAATGGAATTCATGAAGATGTTCCAGAAAGGGAATGGACTGTACTTTCTGTGGTCAGAATATCAGACTCAGAAGATGAACCAATGACACGTGGCATGCCTTACAACTTCGCTATTCTGAACAGTCCTGTAACAGGTCACCTTGGGAAAAGGATCATAAATCCCAAATGGTGAAAATAATTCTGATGAAACCTACGGTGTTGGATCAGGGACATGTGAGGTTACCTCAGTGCGAAATTTCAGACATGTAGGAGCAGTAATTTCGGAGATATCACAGAAACAGTAACAGGCATTTCTGCAGAAGAAATTGGAAAAATTAGGGCTCCCTGTTCCGGGAGCTTCCCTCCACTGTTTTCAGAAAGGAGTACATTGGACAGCTCCATTTGAAGAGATCTATCTGTTCATCCAATCAGATCTGAAAGATTCCATGTTTTTAAAATTAGGGTTTCTGTGACAAACCCTAGATCAGCGAACTCCGGGACAAGGACGGACACCTCAAATCGGTAAGATCTAATCCTTTGCTATTTCCATTTGAGGTTCTCATTTCAAAGTGATCTATCACATCAGCTTGATGATAAGCTTGGTGAAGTTGAAAACTTCCAAGCATAGAAGTATTTTATCTCTCTGGATTGGACACCTACATGAGTATAGAGGTTCCAGTTTCAGAGGGAGACGAGGCCAAAGAAGACATCATGCTCATGCTGCAGAGGATGATGAACCATCCAGAAAGAGATCCAGATATGAAAGTGAAGATTCTTCAAGCGAGGATGAATATGTTCTAATATCATCTCTCACAGGTAACATTACTCATGGAAGTGATGATTGGCTTATAAACATTGGGGCTTACAAACATATGACGGGACTCAAGGAATCCTTTGTAAGACTGTCAGAACATGAATCACCTCACAAGGTGAGACTAGGAGATGACTACCAATGTCCAATAAAAGGTAGTGGGAAGTATTGTTTGTGCTAG
>LPNX010443061.1:183737-199050 GCA_001517045.1 Pseudotsuga menziesii
GGATATGATGTTGTGGAAGACATTAAAAAGGCTAAAGCAAATATCTCATTGTTTGAAATGTGCAATTTACCTCAGCAAAAGGAGAAGCTTTTAAAAGAACTCGAGGCACCAGAAGAAGAGCCTCCCAGTGACAACCAACCCGAGGAAGAGATTGGTGAGGCAAGTTTAGGAGGAAAATATAGGTATAAAACTCCAGCATTTCTCCTAACCTTTGAAATTTTCAACTATAATGTGCATAATTGTTTAGTGGACTCAGGAGCATCAGTCAATGTTATGCCACTTTTAGTCTATAAGCAAATCAATGGTCAACCTAAACCAACCATTGGACAAGTTCTTCAATTATACAGAACAACAGTAAAAGTAATAGGAGAAATGGAGGACGTTCTGATTCGTTTATCCATAGATGGGAGGGTATGTCAGTACATCGACATTGTAGTAGCAGACATACCTGATGCTTATGGTTTGGTTTTGAGCCAAGATTGGTCAGCAAGGTTAGAGGGATATTTTGCATCGGATTGGTCACATTTGTGGTTGCCTTTTAAAGGATGTCAAAATCAGATAAAAGTGTTAAGAGAGCCTCAAATGAAATATAATTGTGACTTAGTTAGAAGGAAAAAATGAACCAGTAAACTTTGTGTTGGGAATCTATTTCATTGAACTGGAACCGGGAAATTACCAAGCTGAAGAAGCCAACAGTATACCTGATATCCAACCCGATCTCCATCAATTTTCATGGGCTGATGAGATTGACTGTAACATAGTAGATTTTGTTTCAGATGTAGTTCGTAATTCAAATTCAGTAGAAGTAGAAAGTTTTTGGATTCTTTATTTCGATGGTTCTAAAACATTGGAAGGATCAGGGGATGGCTGTGCCCTGATTGATCCAGAAAAAATAAACATTTTCTTTCATGTAGGTTAGAATTCGAATGCACAAATAACACAGCCGAATACGAAGCGCTAGTTCAAGGATTTAAGAAAAGCAATAGAATTGAAAGTAAAAAATCTGAAAGTATATGGAGATTCTGAAATCATTGTTAAGCAAATTCAGAACAAAATACACTTCATTTCACCACATTTGAAAGCTTACCAAAATGAAGTTTGGGATTTGCTGATAAATTTTCATGCATTCAATATTGTGTCAATTCCTAGATTAAAGAATGCAGTAACTGATTTACTAGCTTCCTCAACTGCAAGATTAGTACCTTCAAATAATAGATGCTCTATTGAATTAATTTTCAGGCCTTCTGTTCCAGATAACATCACAAATCTTAGGGTTTTTGACAATGATCAGCAAATCTTGGAGTGTTTGATGAATGATGAGACTTTCAAAGGAGCAATAATAGATGATGAAGAACATCAAGCAGAATTAAAGTTCGGGAACTTTGTTCCAAAAGGAGTTAGGACCTTGGAACAAATGTTTGATTTAGATAACAAGTTCAGAAAGCTAGTGAATGTCAAGACTCATAGCTTGTCTTTAAAATTCGAGCTGATAAATATAGGGACTAAAGCTAAACCCAAATATGTAAATTTGGGGAAGTGTTGTTCTCTCGGCGAAAGGAGTAAGTTCATTAGTTTATTCAAGCAATACAGGGATGTGTTTGCTTGGACCTATGAAGATCTCAAAACTTATGACAAAAAGATCATACAACATGTTATCCCAATCAAAGTTGGAATCAAGCCTTACCAACAGCCTTTGAGAAAGATGCATCCTAAGCTGGAACCTTTAATTCAAAGTGAGGTAAAAAATTTGCTGGATGCTAAAATCATATTTAAATTCAGACATTTGGAATGGGTTTCTAACTTGGTACCAGTACGGAAAAAGTCTGGAGAAATCAGACTTTGCGTAGATTTCAGAAATCTTAATCCTGCATCAGATAAAGATAATTATCCTATCCCACCCATGGAACAAGTACTACAGATGGTTTCAGGCTCTAAATTGTTTTCGTTATTAGATGGATTCTCCGTTATAATCAAGTATTAGTAGCAGAAGAAGACAGGCTCAAGACAACTTTCAGAACCAAGTAGGGAACTTTTGCATATAGGAGGATGACCTTTGGACTTATCAATGCTGGAGCTACATTCTAGAGGGCCATGGATATAGCTTTCCGCGGTCTGATTGGCCATAGTGTTGTGGTTTATCTAGATGATGTTACAATATTTTCGAAAAAGAGAGAAGAGCATGCATTTCATTTGAAACAGATTTTCGAGCGTTGCCAAAAATATGGTATTTCACTAAATCCCAAGAAATGTGTGTTTGCAGTCACAGAAGGAAAGCTACTAGGTCATGTCATTTCTAGGAAAGGGATCTCCATAGACCCAGAGAGGATTAGAGCCATAGAACATATCCCTTTACCCCATAATAAAAAGGGTATGCAATCTTTTATGGGGACAATCAATTTTGTGCGAAGGTTTGTACCATACTTTGCTCAAGTCGTCAAACCTTTGCAGCAAATGGTTAAACAGAGTGTGCAGTTCAAATGGACTGATTTGGAGAAGAATGCATTCAGCAAGATAAAAACATCTGTTGCTCATGCACCATCACTCAAAAGTCCAAATTTTGAAAAGGATTTTATTCTATACACTTTTGCGTCTGATGATTCATTAGCAGCTGTGCTTACACAGAAAGAAGATGGGGGAGATGGGTACCCCATATCATTTATGAGCACTGGTCTGCAAGGGTATAAATTGAACTATCCCGCCGTTGACAAACAAGCTTATGCAGTTTTTAATGCGGTAAAACAATTCAGGCCATATATACTTAAAAATCGCACCAAAGTAATAGTTCCACACCCAGCCGTACAATCTCTTTTTGTACAAAAGGAATTAGGAGAAAGAAGAGGAAACTGGGTGACTGCTTTACAAGAATATGATCTTGAGTTCAAACTAGCAGCCATAGTTAAAGGACAAGGACTTTGTAAACTAATGACTGAAGGTCAAAACAATGAATAAAGCAGCTAGGATAATGAAGCTGAACTACATATGGTGGATGTATGTCCTCTGTTTACAGCTCCAGACTCCTAGTATCGGGACCTAGTCCATTATCTCCAAGAAGGGTATTTCCCAGAGCATTGGAGTCCCAAGCAAAGAAGAGCATTATGTATGAAATCAAATTTATATCAGACCATTGATGGAGTACTATTCAGAAAGAACTACAATGGAGTCTTTCTCAGGTGCTTGGAACAAGAAGATGCAAAGAAGGTTGTAGCAGAATTGCATGATGGACCTGCTGGAGGTCACTTTTCAGGGGACACAACAGCACATAAGATTATTAGAGCTGGATATTACTGGCCTACATTGTTTAAGGATGCTCATGCTCATGTTAGAAAATGTGATGCTTGTCAAAGATGTGTTGGAAGACAAGCTAAAGTAGAAGGACCATTGAAACCAGTAGTCATCTCAGAACCATTTGAACAATGGGGAATCGACATTATCGGAGAAATAAACCCAAATTCCTCCTTGCAGCACAAGTATATTCTGACAGCAACTAATTATTTCATTAGATGGGTAGAAGCCATACCGCTATGGAAAGTAAATGAAGATGCAGTTATGGATTTCTTGCAGAAGCATATTATGACTAGGTTTGGGGTTCCAATTTCCTTGGTTTTTGATAATGCTTCTTATTTTTCTTCTATTAGATTAACTGCATTTGCTAATGAAAGAGGAATTAAGTTGCATTATTCTGCAAATTATTACCCACAAGGAAATGGTTTGGAGGAATCCACAAACAAAAATATGATTAGAATTCTAAATAAAATAGTGATAGAAAATCAAAGGAGCTGGCATTTAGCTTTATCTAATGCTCTCTGGGCTGATAGAGTCACACCCAAAAATTCCTTAGGTGTGTCACCATACACTCTCGTTTATGGAAAGGAAGCTGTCCTCCCTCCAAATATTCTATTGCCATATTCCATAATAGCCCAAGAGTCTAGGGGTACTGATAATGAAATTCTACAAATTTGAATCTATAATCTGTTGAAGTCAGAAGAGTCAAGGTCCAAAGCCCGGGAAAATTTTGAGCATCAACAAGAAATAGTGAAGCGTTGGTTTGACAAGCACAAAGCTGGGAACAAAGAGTTCAAAGTAGGAGCTCTGGCTCTTAAGTGGGATCACCCGCACGATGAGAAGGGAAAGCACTCTAAGTTTTAGTAGTTATGGGTAGGCCCTTTTCAAATTGCAGCAAAGCTATGCCCCTCGACTTACAAGTTGCAAGATTTACAGGGGTGGGAAGAGAACTTACCAGTAAATGGTTTAGTTCTCAAGCCTTATTTTTCTTGATCATTTTGATTTTGTTTTCTTGTACATAAATAAACGTTTGGTTTATTGTTTACTTTAGAGTATTTTTAGTTGTTTGCTTTATTTGCTTAGAGTTTGATCGATTGTAAATTTTTGGTTTTTCTTATGGTCAATAAAACAACACGACTTTGGTTGTATGGAGTTCATCAGAATTCTGGATTAACTGAAATATTTGACTACAAGACTGCCTACTATTGATTCATATAATGTTTGAAATAATTTCTTCAAGTTTAGCATATTTTCTAAATGGTTATGAACACATTGAAGTCCTGCTTAATCCTTGTGAAATAACTCAGGATAGAAAAGTCCAGAGTACTATTTTGAGGCTCCATTCATCTCACATTAAAAACTGTCCTAGGGGGTGACAACAAAAGACCCATGGAAAGGAAGCAAGGTAAATAGTGTATTATATTTAAATAATCCCATGCCATGAATTGAAAGCCAAAAGGTTAATGAGAGTCAAAATCTCCTAAAAAGCAATATGTATCAGAACAAGTACTGAACCACATCAGTATGAATGAGATTGCCAAAGTTCTTCTTTGTCCATGGGTTGAAATTAAAATATCTCTCACACAAAAGGACACTATGGATAGAGGAGCTTGAATTAAAATTAAGAAAGAACGAAAACAGGAGGACTCAAAAGGGGACAAAAGTTCAAAAGCACAAAAAAGTGCAAAATGGCATGGGAATGAGGAACAAACAAATATATATGTTTACCATATGTTACGATCCTGTGGTGTTGGAGTTGGAAACTACCCAAAGATAGAGGTAAAACGAAACTCATACCCTTGGCCTTGAAAGAGTTATCTAGACTTTGAAATACTGGTTCCCATTTTTCCTTAACTTGGACTATAATCAATGATTAAAGTGCATACATCTTACATTTTGGGAAATCCGGATATCTTGAAGAAATTTAGCAAATTGGTATTGTCAAAACATTCTGTTGATCAAAGAGTAAATTGTTCAGAGATCTGTGTTCACTAGGTGTCGCCAATTGTTCCAGCTGCAACTATTTCGCCAATTTTTTTCAATTTTATGGCCCCCTTTTTATTTGTTTTTCTTCAAACTGGCCTAGGAGTATTTTATTATTGCCAAAGTTGTGTTGAGTTCAGAAAATTCTCTTAGAAAACTTGGTCTTTTTACTTTTCTTTATCGGATGATTAGTCAACTATTCTTTCGATATCAGAAGCGTAGTGGATTAGCCTTCCGACGTTGCGGAAGTAGAGTCATCTAGCTTGCCGAGTGGTCTGTCGGAATCCTTTGGAAACCTTCACTGATGCATCGGAGTTAATTTGCTTTACCTCTCGGACTTTGTTTTCTGAAGTTCCGGCTCCTTAGTGCTAGACTTATCCAATGAACTGGGTGTTCTTTCACCTTAGTGTTTCAGATATCCGATTAATTTTTTCTCGTTGTCGTGTTGGTTGACCGAAAAAGGCCAGAGTTGTAGTGTTTATCCCGCACGACGTTGCAGAGGGCTAGTCTAAAGTGATCCGAAAGCTTTACCTTTTCTTTGCCAATTCCAAAGAGCTTAACTTTGAAGGTAGCCGATACTTGTTTCCCAAAGCAATCGGGTAGTAGAGCCGTCTAACACCGACGTTGCGGAGGGCTATCACTAATTGGTCTCGAGAATAGTTGATAGTGCTTTCGACGTCCGATATTGTTTTAACATTATAGTGCCAGGTCTGTAGTTCTTTTCACACCCGCTATTGTGGATATCCTCCAGACTATTTTTCCGACGGTTTTAATGTTTGCCTACCGATGGTTTCCCGCCCGGTCAAAGGTTATATATATGTGTTATATCATGCCTTGTGATTTGTTAAAGTTTGCACTGTCGAAACCATTTGGAGAAGATCTGCGTGAAGCTGTCAAGACCTGTTTTGTCCTCCTATGCACCTCTTTAGAAGAATAGAAGAATTCATTGACAGCATCGCTAGAGAGTGCTATGGGGCAGAAAGTTGACATCCAACCCTTAAAGGAGCATGCTCTGATGCTTAGGAAAAAGATCCATCAAATACAACTATAGATAGAAAATGAAAGATGTAAAGTTCAACAGATAGACACTAGGATGGAAGAGATTGTAAGTACCACTTCATAGTTTCTGGATAGGATTCAGGATATATTGGAAATCCTAAAGGGAAGAATGGTTTGGGTAGAAACCAATAAAGAATCTCCCGCAGATCTATCCATCAAAGATCAGCAAACATTGAAGCAAGAATATGAGTTAATGGTATTCGCGAGTAATATCGCAGAAGAATTTAAAAAAACAGTGAAGAAGACAAAGACAGCTTGTGCCGAATTCTGCAGGAGAGTGCTCTGCACCTATAATCGGTGTTAGACTTCTGCTGAGAAAAAAATGGAGGTGCTATGTGAACATGAACTATTTTTAAAGCATTTACATGACAGATACAATGAGGATGAACAAGAAATCCAGTAGGTCAAGGATTTGGATGAATGGATATTAAAAAATGAAGTAGGACATGCAGCCATGAACATACACTTATTGGAGGACCAGATGCACCTGATTCCTGGTAGAATAGAGGGTGTGAAGACCCAAGCTGCCAAGTATGAGATTAACATTCGATTCCTTGAGCCTTCTGGGTTTGAAATCATAGTAGCAGATGCTAATGCATGGAAACAGTTCACAAACGATCAAGCTGGGCGTTCCTAGTGAAATGTTTTGGGAATATTGATTAATAATGTAATATATTATATTAATTTTTGTGCACAAGCTAAAAGACAAATTTTTGTAAAGGAAAGGTTGGGGAAGCTCAAGAGGCAATGAGGGGCAGCCCAAGAGGATTTTTTTTCTTTTTGTATAAGTATAGGAGAGTTTAGATAGGAAGGGACCTTTTTTTAAACTATCTTGAGGAAGTTTATTGTAAGAAGAACTAATTCATCTTATAATAAAGAGTTATATGTTTTTGGTTGGAGAAAGTTTTGTGGAGTGTCAAATGCTTGCCATGTGCTGATTGGATGTGAACTATTTCTTTTTCAGCTTGTTTCCATGAACTGTGAGATCGTTCTAACCTATTGAATTCTTTCATGTTATGAAATTACTCCTGTTTTTTTTTTTGTGAAACTTCCACATTTGTTATTGAGTAATGAATGTTTTAATTAACAATAAGCTATCTTGTTGTTCATCTTTCTATTGATATTCATGTGTTCAGGAATGTTAACAGCTATCTGTGATTTTCTTTATGCATGTAATACAATACATTACTCACCATTAATTACAGTTTTGCTCCGTAGGGATAGGTTAGTGATTCTTAGTTAGTTTCACTTTGTTTTGTGATTTAGGAGCGAGAGAGGTAAGACGAGAGGTAAGAACCTATGCATCACATTGTGACCCTCCTTGTTATCTCTATTGCCTGCATTTAGTTAGGAATTTGCACATCATACTTAAATATTAATAAATAAAAAATAAAAATATACGGTGGACCGGGCCGTAACTGGTAAAACACTTTAATCGTTACTTGACCTATGGTAGCTGGACCGTAAACGGGACGGATTCCCCATACCAAAAAATAACGAGCTAATTGGGAGCATTTATTGGGGAGAATCCCTACTGTTGTTACCTGGGATTTTCCATGCCCCAACATGACTTTCACTCCTTTCTTTCTTCAAAGTCTCTTTCAACTGTGTGACCCTTTTTTGAGACTGTTCTAGATCTGTCATGATTCTGTCCACATTATCTTCAGTGGCTAGGGTTAGAGCTACACCAGCCCTCGCTATTAATCATGGATCTTTGTGTGTACCGTGAACCACCGTCTTATCAGTCACCATCACTCCTGGCTTACCCCCAGTGTCCACGTTCCTCTCAGTTCTTTTGAAAATCCTCTTTTCTTCCTTGTCGTAGAAGATAATGTTAAAATATGGCACCTCCTCCCATTCAATGGGAATGAAAGGAATTAAATCAACCCCATATATTAACACTGAACCTTCTCTTACTGTACTAATAGAAGGAACAACATGCTCTAATGGGTCAATATCAAATTGAGCCTGTCCTTGATCAATAAGGTCTTGTTCTTCTTGTGTTTCTGTTCTCGATCCTTTCACTCTCTTTTCTGTTTTCCCTTTTTCTTTATTTACATCTTATAATCTCAATCCTTCACTTTCTTTCTACCTTCCCAGTATTTCTTCTTCCTCTATCTTCTTTGCAGCCTCTTCAACTTCCCTTTTCTTTTCTTCTTCTTCAGCTCACAACCAGTTCTCTGCTTCTTGCGCTAACCTATGAGCTTCTTCCTACCTTTTCTTGGCTGCATCTTCTTCCTGCCTTTTGAGTTTGTCAGCTGCCTTACCTTTTCCTCCCACAGTAGTTATCTTCTACTTGAATCTTTTCCTCAAAGCTGCCATGTTTTGAGCATTCCAAAAGGTTTCTTCATCTTTATCCCAGAAATTGTATATTCAAAATGCACTCCGGCTGCTGTGCAATAATTTGCAACTTTATTCTCAGAGCCATTCGTATGAAAATTCATTTCACCAAAGTGAAAATACTCTAACTCTTTAACAAACTCTATTGCATTTTTTACTCTGGAAAATTTATAACTTCCTACAAAAAAGGGAACTGCAGGATATACTTCCTTCTTCTGCTGAAAAATGAAATTTCCTATCCCATCAATATATAACTGCCTCATAGCCTATTTGTGGATTACATAGTCTATGGCATACTTCAGCAGAAGAGAAGGGGCTCTCGAACCACCATACATTCTTAAATATAATCCTTCTTTTGTCAGATAATAGCTTCCGTGTTCCTACACAGCTTTTAAAGCTTCTTCTGACATACAATTGCATTCGGCCAAGAAGATTAATGTATACAATGGCATGATGAAGTTTTCACAGATCTCCCTTTAATAACTATAATATTTGTGGGCCCATAACAACTTGTAAGCAGCATACACAGGGTCCCGATCTTTATCCCATTGGCACTTTACTGCTAGGAAAGGCTGAGTGCATAGAATGCAATAAATCAAAATAGAACTCATGTAAAATTATGTCTTCTTCTGGGACACTCCTCCCAATGCTGCACTTATACAAGCTAACAGACTGTTGGACACTATACTTGCCCAGTTAAATATTGTTCCTTGGGTAGCAACAAAGAATATAACCGGTACCCAACCTATTTTGAAACTTTTTCCATTTGCCCTCCCAAAAATTCTATTCAGCATCAAAGTAATGAATCTGTATGGAGTGCGAAGAGTTGATTTCTCGTACTCTCTAGAAGGGCTTGTCCAGAAATTTCTACCCGGGATCATCATTTTCTTCACTGTATCCACCATATCTAGCTTTATCTTCTTTAACCAACTTTCAGTCAAGTAGGTTTGGGGTGTTGGTAAATTGTAAGCCATAGACACATAAGCAGAGTTGTATACGGCATAACCCTGTTTCTCAGTATTTGCCAGTATCATCCTTCTTACATCTGCCCTAGGTAGAATCCAACCGATCACTTCTGAACATGGGAAAAGCTTAGGTCTGGTTGCCATTTTCATAAGGGCTTATTTCTCAATATTTGCATATATGGGCATATCTTCAAAATCAACATTTGGAACATTATGGCTTGAAATCATCCTATATACTTCTCCCCATTTATACTTTGGCTCCACTCCAGTAATAGATTTAGTATCTTCATAAATTACTTCCACTTTGGTTATTACCTCCACTTCAGGCTCCTCTTCGGCTGCTTGGGCCTTCTTCTTCTGCTTTTGCGGCATATTGCTGTGGTGATAATTAGCCCGTGACAATTATACAACCTGATTTCAGTCTATTTATCTCTAGCAAGATGTGTAGTGAGAAAATAATAAAACAACCAAATATTGCCATTTCATCGATATGCATACTGAAAATATTATTTACACCCAAATTTCTTTTGAATGAGATACTCTAAAAAAAAGAAACCTACAAAAATCCCTCTGCCCCCAAACCTGCTAAACCTCTGCTAGCTCAAACCCTAACCTTTCCGAGCCTCCCAAAAATTCTATAAGTGAATCTTGACTGGGGAAAAACTCACACCGCCATCTGCTCTAAACAAAATCCTAAAACCCCTATTAGTTACATGGCCCTCCTACGTCCCATGGAAGCATACTGTCAAAGAAGTCACGGCTGTCTAACCCAAGGCTTAAAACAAAGCAAGAAAGAACAGGGCAGTGCAGACAATGAAACGCTCGTCTGCACCGTGCCCTAACCTTCTAAACAAACATAAATGATGCACTCATAGCTGCATAAAGGCTGCTGTGGAAAAACCTAACTGACCAAAATGAAAAACTCTCACAAATACGCAGACTGCACTCTAAATAAAGGAAAATTCACCGCAGAAAAACCACGAAAAAACATAAAACCTTATCCTCCCGCAGAAAACCTAATCCTATCCACCCCGACGATTTAAAACAACAAAAAACAAGGCATAAAACAAAATCATGAGTGGATCCTACCTGGTAATGAAGTGGGGGTCGACCTGGATAGGAGATGACTTCCACGGGCGTAGAGGAGATTGACAGCTGCGCGTGAAGGACTGGATAGCTCCACGATGAGAATGACAAGTCACGGGCTCAAACCGGCTTTTAAAACCTCGATCGGGAACGAACAACTAAAAATAGCGAGAAAAATATTTTAACCAAACGCCAGACATATAGTCTTGAAAGCATCTGCAACGTCAGATGGGAACAACTCTACTTACCCGGTAATCGGATGGGAAAGTCACATCGGAAATCAGAAAGAATAGCTTCTTCGGTATTGGCGGGAACATCACGAAGCTCTGGATCGACTCGACACTAACTCTCCGCAACGTTGGATGGTGAACAAACTAAATGTATTGGTTCATTTCGAAAAACAAAACTGACGGCGAAAATGCCAACTTCACCGGACTTTGGACATCGGAAAAAGATAGTTGAATGGACACCCGATTCATCGTATTTGCTTTACACTAAAACGTCGAAAAATCGGCAAACTATCTCCGAGATCGCATACAAACTAACTCCCAATACAATGGCTCAGACCTTGGAAGGCTTCTGATAAACACATCAGAAAGATAGTGGACTATGCCTCCACTGTTTTGGAAGACTAGTCAACGAAGCATCCGATATGGGCATGCAAAAGACTAAGCTTTTTACAGAAAACTATTAAGCCCTGGGAAAACCTTGGTAGAAATAAAACATTCTTAGGCCATCTAGATATTAAAATAAAAAGGGGGGAGCCTAAAAATATTTTTTTTTGGGGAAATAGTTGCAACTGCAACAATTGGAGACTACCTGGCGGACACAGATCTCTGAACAACTTATTGTTTGATTCAACAGAATGTTTCAGTGATATCATTTTATTAGGTTTCTTCAAGATATCTGGATTCCTAAAATTCAAGATTTATGAACTTTAATCATTGATGATAGTCCAAGTTTAAGAAGGGTAACCAGGATTTCAAAGTTTGGATAAATCTTTTGAGGCTAAAGATATGAGTTTCATTTTACCTCTACCTTTGGGTGGCTTCCAACTTAGACACCACAGGATCGTAACATATGGTAAACATATATATCCATTTGTTCCTCATTCCCATGCCAATTTGCACTTTTTTGTGCTTCTGGACTTTTGTCCTTTTGAGTCCTCCTGATTGCTTGCTTTCTGAATTTTAATTCAGGCTCCTCTATCCATAGTGTCCTTTTGTGTGAGAGATATTTTGATTTTAACTCATGGATGGAGAAGAACTTTGGTAATCTCATTCATACTGATGTGGTTCAGTATGTTTTTTTGATACATATTGATACTCGTTGGAGCCTATAGGAAACAAGTCCAATTACTTTATCCATTTGCAAGACACCACCATCCCTTATTGCTATCTGTCATGCATATGTCACTGTGGTTATATGTATTTGTTGTCATTCAGAGAGATCACATGGTCAAAGTCAACTAGAAGTCATAACCCTTTTACCTAAGCCTTGTTTTCCATGTTCACCCAACATTAAGCAAATTGGTTAAACTTTGTAAGTATGGCATATATAAGGGATTTCACAAAATATTCAAAGAATGTTCAAAGACACAGGTATACTTTATTGATTATTATTATTGTCACCATGATTCTGATTAGTATGATTTAAGTTGGGGTTTAATATACATCTTGGAGTATTTCTTACCTTGGATGCATCTAGGATCATCTCAGTTCATTATCTCACGTTCAATTTGGGTATTTTGACCTGGTCAACATAGTTGACCAAGTTAAACACGATTCCCAACGGAGTGTCTACAAAAAACAATATTGGTTATATTTGCTCCAAACATCCCCACGACCAATTATACAATCTCAATTTTCAGAGTTTGGCCTTAGTTTTCATGAACAATAATTAGTATCACTTTATTATGGGTCAGATCACATATTTATTACAGATTGCAGATCAATATGGCTCTCCTAGGGAACTATAGAATTCCAATGGGTATGAGTATTCACCAGTACCATTCTACCATGTCTCTAGACACTTCTATGTAGTCAATTTGTCCCAGTTCTTAGCTGGAAGTAAGTTTCGGATGGTTTTATTTAAATTTTTGAGGGTGTACCACTTAAAAATGAACTATGGAAACCACTAAAGAAATTGATTTGGCTTGTGTGGTCAAGGAAATGATTGATGATGATGTATTTTGGGTCTCTAGATCATTTTGCACTGGTTTCATCCATTCTTAGGCTCCAGATTATTTATTTTGGTTTTCCTAGGGAGGACGTCCCCCATGGGGCGCACCTCACCTTGGTCATGATGTACTTTATTGACATATCTTATGATTTTATGTTGTATTAGGGGCCTAGGCCGATTTATGTCCCGAAGGCACCCCTTTGTGATATATTACATTAATAAACTTTGGCACTTGATGTATTTCATCTTAGTCAGGCGTCCTTGGGCAAAGGTGCGCACCTCTTGACTTGGCCATGTTGATTGTAAGAATATAAGTCTTACATGTTGGATAATGTAATTTTATATATAATTGATGATGTTTAGAATAATACATATGAGGTGTATATATATACCAATATGTGATAACTCACGATCTTTATTAAGTGACTGTGATTTATCATATTTAAATTAATTATATATTAACATTAATTAACCGATAACTTCTAATTTATAAATTAATATGTATAACAACCACAATAACCCATTTGGTTTATTACAAGTCATCTCGTTCTGAAAAGATTCATCCACGAATCTTCTGTAAGCGTGCTTCAACTAGAAGTCTTGCCATGAATAATGGTACCGTGGTTTAGAAGTTCTTGAAACAATTGGTCGCATTTCCATTCAAACATTTTCATGCATATGATTATGTAGATAAACACATAA
This sequence comes from Pseudotsuga menziesii, assembly GCA_001517045.1. Taxonomy (NCBI): domain Eukaryota; kingdom Viridiplantae; phylum Streptophyta; class Pinopsida; order Pinales; family Pinaceae; genus Pseudotsuga; species Pseudotsuga menziesii. The sequence continues at coordinate 197,336 of LPNX010443061.1, forward strand.
CAACTATATGGAGTATTCTTATGAGCTTCTAATCCAATGGTGTTCTTTTGATCTTCTAATTTGACATAGATTTATGATATTTCTGCATGCTTTGATACGATTTTATAATATGTAGCAACAACTACTTATAATGTACTTACTTCCTTGTTTGTACAGCTTATCTTTAGTTGTTCCCTGGGAACCTTTTGATATTGAGATTTTAGAACATCTTGAGTTATGACCACTGGTATAATGCTCATCTCTTCATTTGTCGCAACATATTTTGGGTTTTGTTCTTCTATGTTATCATGATTAAGGTCATCTTCGACGCTTTTATTTTCATCATTGTATTCATCTACAACTTCAATTCTCTCTTAATTGTCGTTAACATTGACTTCATTTTTAACATTATTTTGTGCTTTATAATTACAATGTATGACATTGTCAGTTTCTTTACAATTGATAATGACATTGTGATTGTCAAAATCATCTTGATCTTTCATATCCTTGCCTTCTACCTCTTTTGTTTCATTGTCCTTGTTATCGTCTTCCTTAATAAGTCCTTGTTCTGGAGTTTCACTAGACAATTTTATAGATTTTTCAGCTAGCATATTAATGTGCTTTACTTCCCTGCTTTGTAAGAAGCCATAGTAAAATTTCGGTAGATGTACATATTTTTTATTGAGTATCATATTTTGAGGTTTATAGTTGGGGTGTCTTTTGTTATCCCTCCTAGAGTCTGGTGGCCTGGATATTTTGTGAGGAGGGATATACGGAGGTGGTTGACGTGGTCTCCCTTCCTTTCTGGTTGAAGTAGCGACTTCAGATTCTTCCCTACTTGAATATTTAGGATTTGTCCTCATACATTGTTCCTCTTTACTTAGGAACTTAGGAGTCAGAGTTTCTTCTTTTGTTATGAGTGCAGATGGAGTTCCTAACTCTACTCTACTTGAGAACTCGGGAGTCACAATAGCTTCTTCCTTTATGGTCGTAGTCCCTTCTTCTATTGTGAGGGTCGATGCAGTTTCCAGCTCTACTTGATCCAAGAACTTGGGAGTCACAATAGCTACTTCCTTTATAGTCATAATCCCTTCTTCTGTCGTGAGTGCATATGCAGTTTCTAGCTCTACTTGACCTCAAAACTCGGGATTCGCAATAGCTTCTTCCTTTATGGTCGTAGTACAAACACACACACACATATATATGATAGAAGAAGGGACTACGACCATAAAGGAAGAAGCTACTGCGAATCACACACACACACACATATATGTATATATGTATATGTATATATCTAATGTATATATGTATATGTATATATGTATATGTATATATCTATATATGTATACATATATATGTACACACACACACACACACACACACATATATATATATATGTATGTATATATATATGTATGTATATATATGTATATGTATATGTATATACATACATATACATACATGTATATGTATATGTATATGTATATGTATATATGTACACACACACACACACACACACACACACATATATATGTATGTATATATATATGTATGTATATATATATGTATATGTATATGTATATACATACATATACATATACATGTATGTATATGTATGTATATGTATGTATATACATATACATATACATATACATATACATATACATATACATCTATATATGTATATACATCTCTCTCTCTCTCTCTCTCTCTCTCTCTCTCTCTCTCTCTCTATA
>LPNX010443061.1:199390-223214 GCA_001517045.1 Pseudotsuga menziesii
CTGATGCCATACCATTCGTACAAAAAAACTCCCTACTCTTATTAGTTTACATAAAAAAACCTTTGAAAATTCAATCCTCTTGAAGTCAGAAAAGTCTTTAATCTTCCTTGTTTCCCATATATGTATCTGCTTTTTGTTGCTTCTTGAAATCCGATCTTCTTCAAAATTTTGTATGGTTTTTTAGATCGTTATATAAGACAGGGTAGTCTATCCGTTAATGTGCTCATCTATCTCCATAACCCTAGGCTGGATTGCTAAAGCCAATTTGGAGAGAGTATATGCTTCTGAGTTCAATTCTCTCTAAATGTGGGAGAAAGATACCATCCCAAACTGGTTTCTTAGAGTTTGAATTTCTGTTAATATGTATTGTAGATGAGGCGCTCTAACAAGGATTTTCCCATTTTCCCAATCAATTAGCAATTTAGAATCGCCAAATATATGAATATTAGGTATTAGTCTGTCTTTGATGATTTTCAAAACTGCCCAAAGAGCTGCTAGTTCAACTTTGTTGTTGGATGCTCGTCCTGTAGCATATTTTATACACAACTTCAAATATGATGATAATATGATGAACCCTCTAGCTCCGCTAAGGGGGGCTCTCCTTGACTTGCATTGTCAAAAAATGTCCATGGGATATTCTTATTTATATTTGGTGCTATGATTGTTCTTTTCTTTCTAGGAGTTGGGTTAAATTTGTGCTCTTGAATTTTTTCCATCAACAGAGCACTGGAAACATCAGGTGGTGTCCATATATTATGGAAAATTTCTCTATTATGTGCCTCCTAAATGTTGTAAACGAATAAAGCTGAAAATGCATCATAGCAATGTACCCCTTCATCTTGCCACCATGCATGTGCTCGTTGTTCTAGCATAGCTTCATTCCGATCATGCACTCTATTATTGGTAAGCTTCTGCGTGACTGAGATCCAAACAACACCCGCATAAGTACATAAATTGAATAAGTGAAAGGTCTGTTCCCCATTTGATTTGCACAATGAGCATATTCATGGTCCTTCAAATCCTCTCTTTTGAAAATTTCCCAAGTAAGCAACTTGTTGTTTAGAGCTAGCCACGGGGTTATAATGGTCTTCAAGGGACTGTGGATGGTCCATATACTGCTCCATGACCATCTTTTTCACCTTCTTCCATATCCTCGCTTGCTACCTCATATCTAGTCTTCATGTTTTTGGTCCATATTAGATTGTATTGATCTGCTTCATTTAGATGAACAAAACTTGTGAAGAGTTTATGAACATATTTGTTCCACTCTTCTGCTTCTCCTCCTGCTAGACCTAGTTCCTGAGAATTTTTCCAGCCCATCCTTCCTCGTAATTGAGGTTGTTGGGATTGAGCATCTACTAAAAAAGTGATTCTCTGGGTTCTCAATTATTGAATGACTTGATTTGAAAGTCTATAATCCTTCCCAATTCCTGCCCACGGGTATTCCCCTACTTTCACTCTTGTTCCACTTCCTATTCTCTATGCAGTCCAATTGTCGATTAAAGGAATGTTAGAACAAGTTCTTTCCATCCTATAGACCCATTCTTATGGGTTTTATTTGGATTCCTGAACCATTCCACTACAGAATAATCTGTCAATATTTCGTGATCATGACCCTTCCCCACAATGAATCTGGGTTCTGAGCTAATATCCACAATGTTTTTGTTGCTACATATTTATAGAACAAAGTCGGATTTTTTATTCCCCATCTACCAATTTCCTTTGGTAGGGAAAGTGCCGACCATTTAACCAGTGGTATTCCTTCTGCTTGTTTGCTTGTAGTCCATAGGAATGAGAAACATTTCTTTATTATCTTCATGAAAATTCCTTTTGGGATATAAGCTATTGATGCCCAACAGATCGAAATACTCTGGAGGGATGATTTTAAGAGTACTAATCTCCCTCCTCTGTATAAGAAACGATGAGTCCATGTTGATATTTGATTTTCAATTTTCTTGTACAACCAAACCCAGACCTGAAAGGAATAACTGTTAGGTTTTAGGAAAAAACCTAAGTACTTGAAGCCATCTTCAGTTGGTCTAGCCTAAAAAGGCACTATCTCTTTTGCATTCTGTATCATATCTGTTGAGAATTCATTTATACCAAGTTGGATTTCTCTATGTTTATTACCATGCCCATTTATTTTTTGTAGTTATCCAACAGAGAGGTAAGAGCCCTGAGATTCCTAATTGATCCCTTTCCAAAGATAAAGGCATCATAAAAAAAGAGACTGTGAGTGATTTCTTTTGCATTGGATACCTTTATTCCTTCTATATACCTATATGCTTTGGCATTGTGGATTATCCAGTTTAAATCTTCTGCCACTAATAGGAATAAGAATGGAGAGAGGGGGCACTCCTGTCTTAATCCTCTTGTTGGGCGAAACAAATTGGATGGGGACCCGTTTATTAGCACAACAAAGGAGGTAGATTGTATACATCCCAATATCCATTCCACCATCTCTAGAGGCATTCCAATTTGAATCAATAGCAACCTCACAAAAGTCCAACTTACTCGATCATACGCTTTTGATAAATCTTGTTTTATGGCGAAGGCACATTGTTTCTCCTTTTTGATTGTATGAATAGCTTCATGTGCCAAAGAAACTGCGTCATAGATTTGTTTGTTAAATAAAAATCCAAACTGTTCTTTTGTTATAATTTGACTAAGGATAGGTTTAAGCCTTAGGGATATGACCTTTGCTATTACTTTGTAGATCATATTGCAACAAGATATTGGCAGAAAATTGTTGAAGGACTCAAATTTCTGCTTTTTTGGGATTAATGTCAAAAATGTTGAGTTGATCATTCCCAATGCCTTTCCTGAATTCTATGATTCCTTCACTACTTTTAAGATATCTTCCTTTATACAATCATAGAACCCTAGATAAAACTCCAGGGTGAAGCCATCCAGACTTGGAATTTTCCATTTTTGGAATGAATGTAGGACATGATTGACTTCCTCTTTTCAGATTTCCTTTATTAGTTCCTCATTCATCTCCTCTGAAACCATCCTCGAGAAAAACCTTAAAACCTCCAATATCTCTGTTATTGGACAAATTTTCGGTTCTGTAAATATGTTTCGAAAATACTCGACCCCCGCTTCCACTTTTTCCTAAAAATATCTTACCATTTCACCCTGTCCATTCCTAATTTCCAAGGTAGTATTTATGTTCTTCCTATGCGAAGTGTACCTGTGAAAGTATTTGGTGTTTTTGTCCCTTTCTTCGAGCCACAAAGCCCTACTTTTTTTAGAAAAGAATCCCTTTTTCCTTCCAACTGCCTCAAATTTTCTACCTCTTCTATGTTGAATACACCTTTCTCATTCTTCCCATAGATATCCTCTATCTTCTTTTCTACCTCCTTTATGTTCTCCTGCGAGAAGGATTTGTGTTTCTTGTCCGACATCTTCTAGATTTTCTTTACACGAGCCATATTTTCCGTAAACTGTTGCATACAAGACGGGTTCGGTGATTCCCTTAAGGGTTTCCAAGCATTCTAAATTTGAACCTTGTATTCTTCCTCCTCAAACCACAACGGGTTGAATTTAAGGGGGGAGGGGGTTTTTTTCTCTGGTAATTTGACCGTCAGGTTTATTGGTCCGTGGTCGGAGATCCCCCCAGTTTCTATCGTAGTCTTAATTATTAGGTTTCCATTGATTAAATTTTCTCCAACCAAAAAACTATCTAACCTTTTAGAAATTTCCTGAGCTCCTCCCCTTCCGTTTCTCCAAGTAGGTTCCATTTTCAAAGGTACTACATCTACCAATTTCCTTCGTTTTAAGAAATCCATGAAAAAGGAGCTCAAGGCATCCTGTATTGCATTCTCCCCCTACACCTCACTCATCATGAGTGTTAGGTTTAAATATTCGCCCAGAATCATATTTGTTTTACCCATTGCGCCTGGACTATCAAAGGTTTCCCAAAAAGCCTTCCTATTATAGAAAGGACCGTAAACATTTAGGATTGTGAAATCCATCCCTGTCTCTCCATATTTGAGATTAGTCTCTAACAGTGAATCATGATTTGTTACTGATATAAGATTCATCCAAGGGCCCCATGCAGTGAGAATGCCTCTAGAGTGTCCGTCTGCATCCATGCTTCCATCTTCCAGTATTTCACACACATTGATTGTTTCTTCCGCTTTTTTCCCTTCCAACATTGTGTTGTAGCTGTGTTGCAGCTGCAACAATTTCCCAAAATTCTAAAATTTTTAGGACCCTCCTTTGCTTGAATCAATTGGATTTTCTTCTTAAAATTGGTCTAAGAACGTTCAGAAAACGTTGCTTGAGCCTGGATTGAGCTACCCATTGTTTTGATTTCTTCCTCTGATGCCTTAGGTCATCCATTATTTGATCAGGTTCTATCGCTGCCCTTAAGCGCATTTGAAAACATGTTGGAATCGGAAGACGATTTGTTTTGATTTTCCACCGTTGCGGGTGGATCTTAGCTTTGGTCTTCCGCAGTTGCGAATGGTTTTTGCTTTGCGGAAAGAAAAACCTTCCGATTTCCGACCCGTTGGGTTTTTCCACGTCGGACGCTTTTTGGTTTGGCATCGGAAGCTTTTATGATTTTTTCTTCCGCCGTTGCGGATGGGTTTTTGATTTGTGACTTTCGGTTTTCTCCCGATCTGAGTGATTTTTTCAACTGCTTTTGAGTTTTGAGTCGGAACCGTTTATCATGTCATTTTCCCCCGTTGCGGAAAGATTCAAACTTTCGTCTTCCAATCTAAAACCTTCTGATGTCTGATCTCTCAACTGCTACTCGATGTGTATAAGGAGAGCGGAAGGCTCGATGTTTTTCTGTCTACCATAGCGGAAGAACATTCGCTTTCATCCTTCGATTAGAAAACCTGCCGACGTCCGATTTTCTGATTTTGTTTTTCTGCCACGCGGGTCTCCGCGGCTGGGTCTACATTTTTCCGTCCGCCGTAGCGGAAGAACATTCGCTTTCATCCTCCGATGCAAAAGCTCGCCGATGTACGATGTTTTCTCCTCGCACGTGCGATCAAATATATATACGGGGACGGTGTATTGTTTTTTATTGTTATTTTTTTTTCCGCTGAGCACTGTCGCCATCGAGCTGTCGTTTTCTTGAGGAAGCGAAGATCCTTGCTGTCGGTGTACCTACATCCAGGTGGCAGCTGTGGAAGCATCAAACTGTTAGTGGTTTTTCTACGGTGGTTTTAGGTCCATGGTCATTTTTCTCACCCCGCTAGGGTATACACTTATATAAGTGGAGATTTTATCTTATTTGGCCGTGGGAGGGCAGTTTAACCATCAGGGCAGCTTTGATTTTTCCACCACCGTTCATTTTGCTACCCTGCGTGTAGGGATTGAGGGGTTTCGGCGTAGACGGCTGTTACGCCGTCTGCGCCAAACCGCCTTTTGCGGTTATGATAGGTATGAGGTAGGTATTCCATGGATTGATTTAGGGGTTTGGGGCTGTTTATCCCGTGGTGCGTTACCCGTTTTTGAGCCCTAGCCATTTTCACCTTCGCGGTTCTGCGCATCCTCGTCGAGCTTAGTGTCGAACCCGTGGCTCGCCGGAGGAAAAATGTCTTTTCTATTGATGTAGGTGTGGCACCATTGAGAAAACCTCGTAGTTACTACTGTTGTTTCCTCGACCGCTTAAACCCCAGCCGTTTGGTCCCGATGTACTTCAAGCTACCCTGCAGAGCTCAGCGGTCGAGCCTCAGCCTGTGGGAAGAAATTTGTCTTTATTCTTAGTTTATGGACCAGAGGGGCGTGGGTATGGTTTTGCTAAGGCGCCGTTGAAAGCCTGTGTAGCTGCTACGGTCTTTCCCGCACAAGGAAAGGACCATGACATGCATAGAAAGCAAAAATGGGTGGCCTTTTGATGTAGATTTCCTTGTCATCTTGAATGTGGCTAATATAATTGTTCAATATCTATTCTTTTTTTTACTATATGTGACATATTTGCATCATACTAGATATAGACAAGGTCATTGAATGCTGCACTTTGATTGTAACAGTTCAGATTAGTTAGGCCATTTTAGGCTATCCATGCATACATTTATCTCTCTAACAAATTGCTGTCACAATACACACTGAAGAAGTAAAATGCTGCACACTGTCATATAAATGTCTGTACCTTGAATTTCTTAATGTTACAATGTTATATATGGCAGGAAGAATTCGAATCCACCATATCCAAGACGCAAAAGAAGAAGGCCCCTGTGGTCGAAGAAGGGCCAGAAGTAGAGGTTGTCACGAAGACCGAATACATATATGAAGACACTCAATGTGTTTCTGGTGTTGAACCCGAGTACAAATGGGGTGAAATATATAGATTGATTTCCCGCAGGGAGGTTCCCGAAATGGGCCTCAAAGAAGAATCCATCTATGCTAACATAGAGAAATATTCTCTCATGAAAGTTGCCACTAGACCAGAGCTGTTCCCATGCTCTGAGGTAATTGGCTGGATTCTGCCCCGGGAAGATGTGACCACAATGATTCTGGGAAACGTTGAAGGACAGGGCTATGCTGCATTCAGCCCTGGATATGTGGCGTTGGCTTATCACCTGCCAGAAGCCCAAGTATTCTTATCTGAAGACTGGCTGAATAGCATTAAAATGGACCTGGTAGAGACTCTTAAGAGAATGCTATTGCAGGGAAAACATTACCGGTACAGACCGACAAGTGAGTATGATACAGCGGGCTTGAGGGCTCCCTACAGATTTATAGCTCTGATGCTTAATAGGGTCTTTGGGAGAGCTCATGGCAGATTCTTCAAGCTAGAATGGATACCCATCATTTTCCATGTGGCCACCCAAGGGACAATCTTCAATTGGGCCAGCTTGGTGTCCAGCAGTATTTCTTCTTGTTTGACCTCAGCCTTGGAAGGAGAGTCTCGAAAAAGATCTGAATTTTATATGAGCTCAATACTCATAGACTGTATACTATGCAACCAGCCTTTCCCTGGTCTCAGGTGCATCTGGGACAAGGAAAGAGTGCCTGTCTATGCTACTTATAGACCATTGTGGGCACACCAGTACCACAACCATTACAGAGAAGTATGTGAGCAATTCATTATGCCGCTATACACACTCATTTTCTGGAAAGAGTGTGATTGTATGTCGGAGGAGGCCATGCAAGTGATACAAGAATACAGAGACTACTATTTGACCGAACATGGCATGTACTTCAGAATGTTTGGAGGATCGAGGGCGCCTTCCCCACTGCCAAAATATGCAACGGACTACATTGTCCATAAGGAGGCGGTCAGATAAGTGTTCCTAGATGGAATAGGTAGTTTCCTGTTCGAACACAAGAAGACTACTTATCCTCCCTTACCTTTCTGACTAGGAAGCTACAGGTTCAGTAAGGTGAAACAAGCTGGTGAATTCGTAGATGAGCTAGAGAAATTCCACTTTGGCGAGATGCCCTATCACAGAAGTGACTCCCATGGTAAAGTTGCGGAGCATTGTAAAGAAAACAAGGTGCATTTTGAGTATACTCACCATTTTGATAGGGAAGAATCTGTCTTCCAGAATGCCCCAAACATGACTGCCCTGGAGAGAAGATTCACGAAGAAAATCACCACCAAAGGAGGAAAAGGGGATGAACAGGCTAAGGCTGAGGAAGAAGCCAAAAGGAGGGATGAAGAAGCCCAGAGGTTGGCGAAAGAAGTTGCAGAAAGGTTGCATACAGAAGAGGAAAAAAGAACTGCTCAGGAAGCAGTTGGGAAAGCAGAGGAAGTAGCTAGAAAAGAAGCAGAGGAAGCAAGGAGAAAGCTCGATGAGGAGTTTCAAAAGCAAGAAGCTGAAAGGATAAAGTTGACACAGCATTTAGCTTCTGAAACAGCAGCAGGGCATACCCAGGAGGTGGAGAACCTCGAGGTTTAGACCCCTCAAGTACCTGCTACCAGCATACCTATGGTCCCCACACTCAAGCTGGTCCCTTTTGTGCAGGAAAAGCGAAAGGAAATCCCTGATTTTAACACTGTATATTACGATAGGGAAACAAAGAGAATAATAAAGAGGACAGAGAGGAAAGTTGAGGTAGAAGGTCTACCTAGTAAAATGATAACAGATACCGCGGTTATGTTAGGAACAGACCAGGATCCGAGATTTACCCTAAGAGCTGGGTCTGCATTCATCCAAGCTTCAGAGGATAATGTAGGCAAGATAATGATGGACTTGGAGCAATCCAAGAAATCTTCTACTCAATTAAAAGATACATTGAGGAAATAGAGGGAAGAAAACAACAGGCTCAAAAGGAAATATGAAGATGTGCAACGGGAAATGAAGTCCTCAAGAGCTGAAGTACAGGCCCTCCAGGTAGAAATGCAATTCAAGGAAACAGCTTAGGAGGCCCTAGAGAAGGTGCAGAAGGAATACCAAGATCTAAAGAGTGAGAAGGAACAGCTACTGACAAAGGTGGAAGAGCTAGAAGAGCAGCTGAAGATCCTCTTGCAGGCCAATGATCTGCACACCCAAGAACTGAGAAAGGAACATCAGGAGTAGATTTCTTCTTTGACCACTGCGTTGGAAGTGGCAAGAGAACAACAGGTTAACCTCCAGCCTTTCAAGGAGCATGTATTGACCCAGAAAACCAAGATGCTGTAGCTGCAGACTGCTGTTGAAAAAGAAAGATGTAGAGTGCTGCAAACTGATGGCCGATTGGAGGAGAGCCTGGAAACTGCATCCTATTTTGTGGACCGATCCTAGGACGTCCTAGAGGTCCTAACTTTAAGAATGGCAAGGTTGGAGAACAACGAAGAAACCCCAGCGGATCTACCTTCAAAAGACCAGCCGACCCTCAAACGAGACTACAACCTAGTGGAGTTTGCTATTAACACTGCTGAAGACTTCAAAAAGGCAGTAAAAAAGACAAAGGGATTATGCACCGAGTTTTGCAGAAGACTTCTCATTACATACAACCAATGCCAGATCGAAGCTGCAGAGAGGCTTGAAGCTTTCCCAGATCACGATGCCTTCGTGGAGCTATTGCAGAAGAGATTCCAGGAGGAAGAAGCTAAGGTACAGGATATCAAAACCTTGGATAATCTGATTTTGAGAAGCGAAGTAGATCATCCAGCTGTCAGTGTACAGCTTCTGGAAGATCAGCTCCGATTGAGTACATCCAGGGTCGAGGCTATCAAGAATCAAGTTGAGAAGTTTGAGATAAATATTCAATTTTTGGAGCCTTGTGCTTTTGAAAGCATCGCTAAGGAAGCTATAGTGTGGAAGAAGTTTCGAGACAGTCAAGTGGGCCCCTCCTCATGAAGGATCGGTCATTATTGTAATTTGTAACTATTTTGTAAAACATTTAAGAAAAGTAGAACATTGGGAGACGAGAGGTTAGGAAGCCCAAAGGTCACTTTGGGCAGCCCAACAGTCTAACCCTTTTGTATAAATGTAAAAGACTTAGAAGGGAAAAGGATTTTTTCCCAGTGAGACTGGTGAAGACATATTGTAAGAAGAACTATTTCCTTTTGCAATAGAAAATTACAGTTTGCCTGTTGGAGAAAGCTTAGTGGAATATTCAAATGTTGTGCTATGGATTTGTTGAAGAGGAACTATTTCGTTTTCAGCTTTATGTCCATTAACTGTGAGACCGTTCTAACTCATTGAACCTATGTTCTTGTATGAATGTTTTCCGGTTTATTTCATGAATATTTCCACTATGAGTAATGTATGCTGCTTATGAAACAGTTGGCTATCTGATTGTTGAAATATCTTTAATCTTTTATGTGTTGTAGAGAAGAATACCAACTACCTATAATTTCTATTTATAATACATGAATAATCCACATTACTCATAAATAAATCATACTCTGGCTCCCTGGGGATAGGTGGATAGATAGGTAGTTAGATGGATAGTTAGTTTTCTTCATTCTTGCATATGTGATGTAGATGCTTGTGAGCCTAAGACGAGAGGTAAGAACCTGCGTATCACATTGTGACTGCTCCCTGCATCTCGATCACCCTGCATTGTTAATTAGGCTTTTGCACTTCATACATTAAGTAAAAAATACAAAAAACTCGATGGACCGGGCCGCAACCGGTAAAACCTTTGTTTTGTTACTTTGACCTACAGTAGCCGGACCGTAAAACCGGACGGATTCCCTACACCAAACAATCAACGGGCTAGTTGGGAACGATTATTGGGAAAAAACTCGATGGACCGGGCCGCAACCGGTAAAACCTTTGTTTTGTTACTTTGACCTACGGTAGCCGGACCGTAAAACCGGACGGATTCCCTACACCAAACAATCAACGGGCTAGTTGGGAACGATTATTGGGGAGAATCCCTTGTTGTTGTCGCCTGCGAATTTCCAGGCCTCAACAAGCTGATTTCACCACACATGGTGAATCACACTTGTATGGCCTTCCCCTGTCCCTATGCAGACTCCTTAGACCCCTTGGACCATTTTTTGTCCTTTGATTTTTCCTGGACCATCCCTAAAAACATGTGAAAATTGCTATACGTGAATTTTAAATCCTGTATTGCGTATATACGCGGGTTTGACCTCTAAAACCGCGTACATCGAGATGTGTACAAAAATCCAAATCCTTTTGGAGTTTTCCTCGACATGGCTCCGAATCACTTGTCTCCTGGCCTTCCATATGCCTTGAGATCACTCGGATTCGACCTTTCATTACCCCATTGAAGAGCTATATAAGGAACCCTATGGATACATTGAAGGCATAAGAGAATTGAGAGCAAAGAAACTATAGTCCATTGTTGCTGGAACTTGTGCTTGAGTCTGCATCCCTTTTTCCCTTGGAGCACTTTGGTGTTCTTCCCAAGCTTGTCTTTTGCTTGTGAGCTTAATATCGAGAGATGGAGGATTGAGGTGGTGGAGGCCCAAGTGGGGGATTCAGTTTCTCCGATTCACAGACGTGCCGACAGAGGTTGTATTCATTGTAATCTCTGATTTTATATTAATAGAAATATCTTTTCCTGTCCAATAATGTATGTTTGAATGAATATTTTATCCATGGATGATTTCAAATGCTTATACGTTGTTGATTATATATGCTAGAGTAGATCTAACACCAATCTATATAGTATGTTTCTCTTGTTTACTGGTTGTTGAGGAAGTAATTTATCAATTCAAGTTGAAGTTGGAAAGCTCAATGGGGATCTACTTCAACTGTCCGGAATAAGGTACGAGTTTTGATCCTTTAGTGTTAGATATTTGATTTCTCTTGCATATTGGAAATGATTGATTTCTGGAGTCAAGCTGTCTGTTGTGGTACCCCAAGCATAGGAATTTCTCTCCGTAACAGAATTGGTGACTCTGCTGGGGATGTTCCTAGTTTTTCTTTGGGGTTGGGGGCACAATGTACTTGATATTATTGACTTGCTCTTTGTTTCTCCTTGTTTCTGTGTTGCATTTTATAGTATGTTCATCCATTTACACTCCCCTTTATTTGTTTGACCCTTGGCCTGCTTTTTACCACTGCCTTCTTTGTATACGCAGGTTTTTGGCCAAAAGTCGCGTAGATATGCGGATTTTTGGCCAAAAATCCGCGTATACACACAGGTTTTTGGCCAAAAGTTGCGTATATACACAGCTGTTCTTTAAACAGTCGTGTACATCCTCCCTTTTGGTGAGTTTGATGCCATGGGAAGTTGCTGGGTGGGTTGTGAGTGTGGTTGGGTCTTCCTTGGGTCTGATGTTGTCTGTTGGATGCTTCTTTTGTGACTAGAGACCGTTTTTTCATTAATTTTTCTTTGAAAGTAGTTTTAGTCATTTATCCTTTTTGTTTTCCATTAGTGCATTATTATTTTTGTCTTGGTGTCTTGCTGGGTTTGTGTTTTATACTTGCTGCAGAGACTGAGAGTTTTAGATGACTTTTATTGCATTTTTCATTCTTTTATATTGAAAAATACAAAGTATTTGCACTCTTAGTTGCATCTTAGATATGGATTTGAGGAGATACTTGCATTGGATTGCTTGGATGAGAGTTGTCTTTAGGCATTCATATAGGAAGGATTGCATCGGCATTCGAAAAGGAATATATATTTATGCATCTCATGTAGTGGCATACCCTATTTTTCATTTGACAAAGATTGCACTTAGCATTGTTTGTTATGGTGTGCATATTTACTTCACTGCTGAGTCATATCTTCATTAGTTTCACGTCCATTTCCCTTTGAGTAATTACAACCAATTAAAATCAACGCATAATTTAAAATGAACTACACATTTTTCTTTTATAGGATTCACCAACAAGATTAGGTTTTAGGGTCTTGGAATAGTTCATTGTAAGTAAATTCTCCAAGACCACTAAAAAACAACATGTATGTGTCTGTCTAGGTGAGAGTGTGAAATTCCTTGGTATAATTAGTGTTTCTCAGGATCCTCCTCTTACAAGGGAGTTAAGCACGAGGCAGTGTGAGCGGTTAATGATTGGGATGACCCCTGGTCATAACTGAGTAGCACCGGAGATATTTCTAGGATTGTATTCGTATTTGAGGGCTCTTTCGAGAGTTTTGGGTGTTGCTACCCTGCCCATACAGTTAATCCCACCTGCTACTGTCTGCCTGAGCATTGATTATATTTAGGTGACCTTAGTTGCCTTACTTAGGATATCGAGGGGGTACTTTGCAGGGGTTATTCTGCAGGTGTCCCGGCTAGGTTGGGGTCGGACAGCACAGTCACTTTATTTGTTGAAGCTGAGGGACACTATAATTGGTTACATACCTCTACTTGTAGTGTATGGGAGTTTCAAGCCTCTCCTAGGCGAGACATACCTGCTGCATTCTAGAGCTCACATATCCTCCCCTTGGTTTGCTTGTTTTTGGCTATAGATTTTCTTAGGAGTGTGCTCTTTGTGCACTAGTTGGCCTTTGGGATCGTGGTTACTTAAGTATATTTATGCTCTCTTTAGTTTGAGTCCTTTTATTTTCGTCATGCTTGGTATCCTATCACCCCTCCTTGGTCCTAGTATGAACCCTGTTGTCAGACTTGGGGGCATCACAGCCCCTTACCATGCTCATAGATTTGTGAGTGGTCACATTTCACCCTCTACTCCATTTGTGGAGGATTTGACTCCCTTCTCTCGGTCTTTACACCGGTGGTCACCCTCACGGGAGTGGTGGTGGATACGTGAACATTGGATCTACACCTTACTTTCCTTTTTATGTCCTATCATTCACCACATTGTTTCCTTTGGGTGCATTTGTCATGATCATTCCTCCCTATATCCTATAGTTTGGATTCTTTATTGACTATTCTCGGTTGTTTTGGACTAATATGGTTGTCATGTAGGGTCCAATTTTTGTACACTCTCTCTGAGGTTTTGACCCATTTGTTCCTATCACAGGTATTATGTATGAACTGGCATTTAGGTTAGGATTTCACATTTGCTTGCACTTATGCATTACCTTATGACCATTCCATCTTAACCTTAGGTACAAACCCATTCCATGGTGTCACGGAACCTTCTTGCTATTTTAGAAGTGGCATTATGTGAATGGTAGAGCTTGACCTTACATGAGTACCCTAGTTAGCACCTTATTTGCATTTGGTGCTCATGCCGAAATTTTGTCCCTTAGGGTGTGGGAGTCCGTTATATAGTATCGCCATGACATTTTGCAAGAGCCTCATACTCCTCTTTATCTTTTGCTGGCCTATTTCCCTCAGGACTCCCTTATGTCAAGTTGTAATTGCATTATCATGAGATTTTCCTGCCTTATTGAGCCTTACGCCAGCTTCCTTGACATTGCGTTTCAGCCATATAGCTCGAGCTTATCTCTTGTCTAGCCATGCAGAGCCATTTTATATATCCTTTGTAGCTTGATTCCCTATTTTTACAGGGAGGGGACTTTCCCCCGAGTGTCGCTATCCTACACATGTATCATTGCATTGAGCATAGGTATGTTCCACTACTTGGAACTAGTTTGTTTTCCCATTATGACACTCGTCTCCTCCTATTCTGTAACTATAAAGCAATTTTATTCTTTTTCAAGCTTTTTAAATATTTGAAAAAGTCCAAAAAAAAATTAAAAAACCAAAAAGCCGGACAAGGAAAGATGTTATCTTTGGCAGCTGTCTAGTCGTGTCGCCTTCGAAGAGAGCACTGTATATCACATCCGTTGGCTGGGTTTATAGTTTGAATTTAGGAGCTATACTTGTTTATTTGAGTTTATCTCGACTGACTGGTTAAGCTTCCAGTCCCCATGGAGCCTCTGTCGATGCCTCCTGTGTCGCAGAGATGTCCCAGTTTTGTATATCAAGTCTATGTTGCCTTCATTCAGTCACCATTCACTATTATGCTCTTGTTCGAAGGAAGTTGAAACCTGAGTTTCCCATTCCTCATTTATCTTGATTTTGCATGTCGGCCATTCTCGGTACAGTTACTGGTTTGTGCACCTTATGATTGAGTCCTTCCACATTATACAGCTTTGTTGAGTACCTCATGTTGGATGATGGGGGATGCCTTAATGCTCTCCTTCCAGTGGATTTCATCCCATCAACTTCAGATCATTTATTCTAGGATTGGAATCTAGAGTCATTTTTGAGTGCCTTGAGACTTGCAGTCATCAGTGGCAGGTTCTCTCGCCATCGACAATTTTTGGTAATACATCAATGTCCCCTGATCGATGGATCCTCTCAAGTGTTCGACCTCAACACATCTATTCACACTTGTTAGTTTGCACTATAGTACCTTGATTCCCATTATCATTATCAGTGGGTGATCTCGCGTCTGTTAACGTTATACATCAATGACCGGTAATCAGATGATGGACTACTATGTTCGACCTCGACACCTCTATTCACATAGTAGGACTTGTACTCGTAGCGGTTTGTGTAGAAGACCTTCCAGATTGGTGGCATATCTTATATGCTACCTCCTTGATCGTGTCAGTGTTTATGAGATTTCAGCTCTCGTGACTTGATTCCAGTATATGTCAGACATTTCTAGCCATTATGGAGATCTTGATCCATTGTATATCTTCAACTATTATGGAGATCATGATCCATTGTATATATTCATCATGGAGATTCTGATCTATGTATATTGTACGTGGCGATGACCACTTATGTCATATCTTGTATCATGCCTATTCATGGCCATTGTACTCTTATGTATTCGGGACTGCTATATGTATTTGCAGTTATATGTAGAGTTGTATCATTGTATTATGCTGATTGGGTGGCTGGTCTTCTATTTGGTTTTCTTCATCACTCCACTTCTGGGATGGACTTATAATGTATTTCAGCTATCGTATGACCCCTCTGACCTCACACATTAGGGGGCATCTGTTATAGCTGATTTTACCACACATGGTGAATCACACTTGTATGGCCTTCCCCTGTCCCAATGCAGACTCCTTATACCCCTTGGAGCATGTTTTGTCCTTTGATGTTTCCTGGACCATCCCTAAAAACATGTGAAAATTTCTATACGCGAATTTTAAATCCTTTATCGCGTATATACGCGGGTTTGACCTCTAAAACTATGTACATCGGGATGTGTACAAAATTCCAAATCCTTTTGGAGTTTTCCTCAACATGGATCTGACTCACTTGTCTCTTGGCCTTCCATATGCCTTGAGATCGCTCGGATTCGACCTTTCATTACCCCATTGAAGAGATATATAAGGAACCCTTTGGATACATTGAAGGCATAAGATAATTGAGAGCAAAGAAACTATAGTCCATTATTGCCGGAACTTGTGCTTGAGTCTGCATCCCTTTGTCCCTTGGAGCACTTTGGTGTTCTTCCCAAGCTTGCCTTTTGCTTGTGAGCTTGCTATCGAGAGATGGAGGATTGAGGTGGTGGAGGCCCAAGTGGGGAAATCAGTTTCTCCGATTCGCAGATGTGCCGACAGAGGTTGTATTCATTGTAATCTCTGATTTTATATTAATAGAAATATCTTTTCCTGTTCAATAATGTATGTTTGAATGAATATTTTATCCATGGATGATTTAAAATGCTTATATGTTGTTGATTATATATGCTAGAGTAGATCTAAAACAAATCTATATAGTATGTTTGTCTTGTTTACTGGTCGTTGAGGAAGTAATTTATCAATTCAAGCTGAAGTTGGAAAGCTCAATGGGGATCTACTTTAACCGTCCGGAATAAGGTATGAGTTTTGATCCTTTAGTGTTAGATATTTGATTTCTCTTGCATATTGGAAAGGATTGATTTCTGGAGTCAAGCTGTCTGTTGTGGTACCCCAAGCCATAGGAATTTCTCTCTGTAACACATTGTTTCCTGTATCATTATCATTGATGGTTTTAAGTTGCTTATCATCCTTTTGAGGGAAGTTTTTTTAGACCCCCCTAGCCCTTGTGCATTATATGAGCGAAGGAGAATTAGGCACATTTTCCAAGGGTTGTCACTTTAAGAGCCCATTTGATTGTTGACTGTTTTCCATCTTTAACATCCTGTTGAGGCCTGGAAATTCGCAGGCGACAACAGTAAGGTATTCTCCCCAATCAACGTTCCCAACTAGCCCGTTGATTGTTTGGTATAGGGAATCCGTCCGGTTTACGGTCCGGCTACCGTAGGTCAAAGTAACAAACAAGGGTTTTACCGGTTGCGGCCCGGTCCACCAGAATTTGTATTTTTTACTTAAGTATGAAATGTAAATTGCTAACTAAATGCAGGGTGGTGAAGGATGCAAGGAGCATTCACAAAGTGATGTGCAGGTTCTTACCTCTCGTCTTAGGCTCACCATGCATCTCAAACACTCATGCAGAAATGAAAAGACTACCTATCTAAATGCCTACCTATCTATCTACCTATCCTATCCCTGAGGAGCCAACTTGTGATTAACATATATGAGTAATGTGGATGTGCACGCGTAATAAAAGAAATTACAGATAACTGACATTATCTTTTACACACATGAACAGCGAAAAATATTACACAACCAGATAGCTAATTGTTTATGACAAGCATACATTACTCATGGTAGAGATTTCATAAAATAAATCAGAAATCATTAAACAAAGACATAGGTCATGAAGTTAGAACGATCTCACGATTCATGGATATAATGATGAAAAACAAAGTAGTTCATCTTTTGATTATCCATGTCAAAAAAACATTTGAAATCCCACCAATCTTCTTTCAACAGGCAAACTGTAACTTTTATTGCAAAAGGAAGTAGTTCTTATTACAACAACTTTCCAGTCTTACTGGGGAAAAAAGCCCTTCTCTTCTCTACGTTTCCTACTTTTATACAAAAAGCAAAAATTGGTTGGGCTGCCCAAAGTGACCTTTGGGCTTCCCAACCCTTTTGTCTTCCCAACGTTTCATTTTTCCCAAAAAACCTTCTACAAACTATTAAATTACAGCAAAGTTGACCGGTCCTTTTGAGAGGAGGGTCCCGCTTGGTTCTCCAAGAATTTTCTCCACGCTGCTGCCTCAGTAGCGAGTCCTTCAAACGAGTTGGGCTCTAAAAACTGAATGTTTAGCTCGAACTTTTCAGCCTGGTTTCTAATGGCCTCTACCCTGGCTGTGTTCAATCGCACCTATTCTTCTAAGAGCTGCACACTGACGGCTGTATGGCCTATTTCATTTTTCAGGATTTGGTCATCAATAGCTTTGATACGTTGTACTCTGGCTTCTTCATCTTGCTGTCCTCTCTGCAACATTTCTACAAATGCATCATGATCAGGGAACTCATATAGCCTCTGCTCGGCTTCTGCCTGACATCAGTTGTAGGCAACCAGGGCTCTCCTGAAGAATTCTATGCAAACTCCCTTGGTCTTCTTAACTGTTTTCTGGAAGTCTTCTGCAGTATTGATAGCGAATTCTATCAGATCGTGGTCCCGTTTAAGGGCTTGTTTATCCTTGGATGGTAGTTCAGCTGGGGCTTCCTCATCGTTCTCCGCCCTGGCTATCCTCGTAGTCAGTACTTCGAGGATGTCTTGAGACCTGTCAACAAAATAAGAAGCGGTTTCCAAGATTTCTTCCAGTCGGCCATCAATCTGGAGGACTTGGCATCTTTCTTCTTCTAGAGCAGTTTGTAGGTGTATCACTTTAGCTTTCTGGGCCAGGATGTGCTCTTTAATCAGCTGTAGATCGACCTGCTGTTCCTTTGCTGCTTCCAGCTCCTCTTTCAGTTCTTTAACGTTTGCGGTATTGGACTCATAGATAATATGTTGCTGTGTCTCTAGGTATTCTATCTTTGCCCTCATCTGTTCCTTTTCATTCTTTAAGTCTTGAATTTCCTGCTGTGCACTTTCCAGAGCCTCATGTGCTGCTTCCTTGGCCTGTGCTTCTACCTGGATGGCATATATTTCACTCTTTGTGGCCTCCATTTCTCTCAGCACATGTTCATATTTTCTCTTAAGTCTATTGCCTTCTTCCCTTTCTTTTCTTAGGGTGTCCTTAAGCTGAGAGGAGGTCTTCTTGGATGAATCTATTTCAATCATCATTCTATCTATGTTATCCTCTGAAGCATGTATTGCTGCAGTCCTGGCCCTTATAGTAAACCTTGGATCTACATCTGTCCCTACCATCATGACCTTATCTGTTATCATTTTTCTGGCCATTCCTTCTGCTTCTACCTTTCTTTCTGTTCTCCTCATTATCCTTTTAGTAGCCCTGTCATAATATACGGTGCTGAAATCAGGGACTTCTTCCCCTTTTTTCTGTACGAAGGGTACTAGCTGAAGCATAGGGGTAGTAGCTATGATGGTAGTGGGCACTTGAGGGATCTGTACCTCGGGATTTTCCTCTCCCTGACTCTGCCCTGATGGTGTTTCGGGAGCTTGCTGTTGCGTCAACTTTATCTGTTTAGCCTCCTGCTCTCGCAGTTCTTCGTCTAGCTTTCTCTGGGCTTCTTCGGCTGCTTGCCTAGCAGCTTCCTCTGTTTCTCTGGCTGCTTCATTGGCTCGTTCAGCTGCTTCCTGGGCAACTTTCCTCTTTTCTTCTTCTACCTTTCGCATCCATTCTGCAGCCTCATCTTCCAGCCTCTGAGCCTCCTCTCTTATCCTTTTGGCTGCTTCTTCAGCCTTAGCTTGCTCAGCTTTATCTTGTTCAGATCCTTTTCCACCCTTGGTGGGGTTTTTCGGTTTGAATCTCCTGCTGAGTAATGTCATGTTTGGGGCATTCCTGTAAACAGATTCATCTTTATCGAAATGATGGCTGTATTCGAAGAACACCTTGTGCTTCTTGTAGTGCTCATCCACTCTACCATGAGTGTCATTTCGTCTGAAAGTCATCTCGCCAAAGTGGAACTTCCCTAGTTCCTCTATAAATTCTGCAGCTTGCTTCACATTGGCGAAACTGCAGCTGCCTAGCTTAAATGGTAGAGGTGGATAGGCAGTCTTGTTTTTCTGGAACAAGAAGTGACCAACTCCGTCAATAAACACTTGCTTGACTGCCTCTTTGTGGACTATATAATCCGTTGCATACTTGGGCAGCAGATAAGGTGTTTTTGATCCACCAAACATTCTAAGATACATCCCGTTTTCTGTCAAGAAATAATCACCATACTCCTCTATTACCTGCATAGCCTCTTCAGACATGCAGTTACATTCCTTTCGGAAGATAAGCGTGTGCAGAGGCATAATAAAATGCTCACAGATTTCTCGGTAATAGCTATGGTACTGATGAGCCCCCAGTAGTTTGTAGGCTGCATACACGGGCATTCTTGCCCTATCCCAAACACATTTGAGCCCGGGGAAAGGCTGGTGGCATAGTATGTAGTCTATCAGAATAGAACTCATGTAGAACTCAGATTTTTTTCGGGCTTCTCCTCCTCCCAGGGCTGCAGCTACACAAGAAGAGAGACTACTTGATACTAGGCTGGCCCAGTTGAAGATTGTTCCTTCTGTGGCCACATGAAACATAAGAGGTATCCACTCCAATTTGAAGAGTCTACCATTGGATCTTCCAAAGATCCAGTTTAGCATCAAGGCTATGAACCTGTAAGGAGCTCTTAAGCTCGCTGTGTCATAGTCCTCAGTTGCTCTGTGTCTATAAAGCTTTCCTGGTAAGAGCATTCTTCTCAAGGTTTCCACTAAATCCATCCTGAGGTTATCTAACCAATCGTTTGATAGGAATACTTGGGGCTCTGGCAGGTGATAAGCCAATGCCACATATCCAGGGATAAATGCAGCATAGCCCTGACCTTCAACATTTCCCATCAGCATTGTGTTGCTATTTGTGTGTGGTAGAATCCATCTCATCACATCAGAGCAAGGGAACAGCTCTGGTCTGGTAGCCACCTTCATGATGGCGGATTTTTCAATGTTGGCGTATATAGGTTCTTCCTCAAGACCCGTTTCTGGGACTTCCCTATGGGAAATCAGTCTGTATATCTCGCCCCATTCGTACTCAGGCTCAATACTAGAGATACATTGGGTATCCTCATATATATACTCCTTCTGTGGGATGACCTCTATTGCCGTCTGTTCTTCGACCACAGGGGCCTTCCTTTTCTGCCTCTTCGACATTGTAAATTCTTCCTGCAATGTAAAAAACATTATGACATTTAAGCAGTTTGAATTTGTGAACATTGTGCAGCAATATATCCTTTCTCGAGTGTATCATAATTGTGACCAGTCCATAAAATCAAATCATAAGTCTCTCATACTGAACAATCAAACTAGCATGCAGTACTGTGCAATGTGCCATTATCTTATGCATAGTATGGTAATGTTCAATGCAACAAATACATATATTGTTCAACCTTATAATGCCTTGAGACTATGGGTGCACTATCTTATGATCCGATCTATATGAGCAAGCCTATCAATCATACTTATGCCAGAATTAAACCTACACTATTATGTGACCTGCCACTTCCTCATGATAGCGATACATTGAAGCAAAAACATGTAAATTATATGCAGGTGCAGCATTCAGTTCTCATTCTATTGCCTAACAAACACAGAGAAGAATAAAAAGCATCAAGCTTGTGCCAATCAGCACTTTAGCCATAAATCCCAGCAGACACATCACAGAGGAGACGCATGCGACTGGTGGCGAAAAAGTTACATTTATCTGACAGTACATTTCGCCCTCCCCAGGGAGGCGTAACCACTTTTCTACACAGGGTATCCTCATCAAAATACGACCAACACGCTATCCTCAACAAACGCAGCGTAATCAGCGACACACCCCCTCTACCCCACTAGGGTTTTAGGTGACCAAAAATCAAAAGGGGCAGGAAGGATGGCGCAAACAACACAGGCTAGGCTCGACTACAAAAACTCTTCAAATTCTATTCCTCCCAGTTAACTGTAGGTCCGACCTTCTGCCTCGTCGAGGCTGCGAAAATGCGCCAGCGGAGAGGCTAGAGTCCATAGGTTGGGGATGCACCACAAAAATCAATAAACTACCAAACCCCCCACGGCAGCGCCCAAAATCCGACCACTCCTTATCTATCATGGCCGCGCAGCAAGGCTTGGTGCAGACGGCGTAACGGTCGTCTGCGCTTAACCCCTTCAACCCTTGTGCACGCGAGGCAATGACTAAAGGCGGAAAGAAAACGGATTAAATAGTCAAAAACGCCCCCTTTACCCCAGGTTATGATAAAACCCACTCGCACAAGCTTAAATCCTAGCTGGACGAGGGAAAACGCCGGGGACCCCAAAATATGGGAGAAAACCAATAACTGTTCAAACGTGATGGGAAAAGACGGAATAAACCTACCTGGCAATCCGGCGAACGGCTGAGTCGATGGCGGTTGGAATACTTCTTCCAACTGGAAGCTGGTACAACGACAGCTAGATCCTCTCTCCCTTCGAAGCCCGATAGCTCAACGCTAAGCTCACTACGACAGTGCTCGATAATCAAAACAAACAATACAAAAACCCATACCGTCGCACCGTATAAATATAAAAAACGCCACACGTGCGAGAGCATTTAAATCGGGCGCGAAACGAAAGTTGCATTGGGTGACTAGAGCTTCAATCCCTCCGTCCACAATACTAACTCATCCGCACGGCTAAAATAGAACGCGTGAACTACAATCGAGCGCCAGCGGGTACCCTGATCGGATGACCAAGAATCCGAACTCCTCCGCAACGGCGGGCCCTCCGACTCGGAGCCCAATCAACTCGACACCTTCCGCAATGGTGGATCCTCAGAGCATGATGCCGCCTGCAACGGAGGAGGAAACGATGGCCAAGCGTTCCGATACGAAGCTGAAACACACATCAGGGCGCAAAAGAAAAAACTAAGTCCAAAGTGATCCGCAACGGCGGACGCCCGAAAAGGAGATTTGTCCGCAGCATCGGACGAAGAAGACTTCAAACCCGTCTGATAAAGAATAAAAAACCACCCAATGAAGAATCACAACTCGCGCGCAACGGTCGAAGAGAAAAGGAAAGCTTAAACCCGGAAAAGGCCCGCAACGGTCGGCGTGAAAAAGACAATCAAGATCTGAAAATCACCCGCAACGGCGGGACAGTCAAACGAATTAACTCCCGATACAGGAAGCTTTTAAAATATATGCAAAACGGCGATGAACTCAATTAAAAATGGGATTCTTTTAAGCATTGAAATGAGAAAAAAAATCAATCGATTGACAACAACCCCAAGTGCTGGAAGACGCTTCAGCAAATCATAGACCAAAAATCAATAGGCTGAAGTCAAGGAACAAAACGACTAACTCAAAGTAAAGGAGGGCCCCAAAATTTTAGAATTTTGGGAAAACTATTGCAGCTGCAACAATTGGCGACTATCTGGTGAACCCAGATCTATGAATTAACTCTCTCTCCCGGCTTAAGACTGTCTGAATAAAAGCGAAATCTTCTAGATGTCTGTATTCCTAAGCAAGCCAACTTATGCATTAAAATTTATAGAAGAAGTCCATTTTTCTCGGGAAAAGGTAACATCCGTAGTGTTTCAGGTCTGAATAACTCTCTTGAGGCCAAATGGATGAGGTTTATTTTGCCTGCCGTATGGTGGTTACAGTTTGGACACCACAGGATTGTGACAGATAGTGAACAGTATCACCCTTTTGTTCCTCATTCCCATGCCCATTTGCACTTTTGCGCCTTTAGAACTTTAGTTTATTTGATATGAGTCCTCTTGCAGGCCTTTCTTACTGAATTTTAATTCAGGATCCTCTATCCCATAGTGTCCTTTTGCGTGAATGATATATTTCATACTTCAATTCACGGACGGAGAGGATGCTATGGCCATTTAGTACTTGATGCTTTGAGATTAATGCTTCCTCGAGCTTTGTTCTGATATGTCTTGCTTCTCTTTTAGGAGTAGTGACTCTTAAGAGCTTTCAGCCTTTTCTTAATTCATGGCATGGGATCATTTGTATATGATAAACTGTTTCACTCTGCTTCCTTTCCGTGGGTCTTTTGCTTGGACTCCCTTGGGTATTAAAATGTGAAGTGGATGGAGCCCCCAAATAGTATTTCAGACCTTTTTTCACTTCTGAGTTAATTACAGGGATTAAGTGAGACTTCGAATGAATGCACTGCCGGTTAGGAATACAATTACTAGAAGACATTCTATACTTTAAAGCACAGTCTTTTGCTCAGGACTTTAGTTGATACAGAACCCTGACATTCCCATTGCATCCAAAAGTTTGCCTCTTATTCAAAATCAAAAGGAAAACTAACAAAGCTATAAAGAAACAGTAGCAAAGCAAGTAATAAAAGAAGAACCATCAAAGCATTAAAGCAGGAAAACAACATCTAATATTAAGAAACAAAACAATTTATTTATGTACAACAACAGACAAAAATCTAAAACACGCCCATTCCCCCAAAATTTTTACAACTAAAAGCTAAGGAATGAGCTGGGTTTCAAACATGAGTATTTTTAACCATGATCTAACTGCGCTGTTATTGAAATGGAACCCATATCTAAGATCCTGCAATCATTTCTTTCAGCCTGAGTGAGTTGAAGGA
>LPNX010443071.1:5526-34682 GCA_001517045.1 Pseudotsuga menziesii
CCATAGAGACTCCATTTCAGCCCACATATTCCTTGCGGGTAGCCGTATAGGCTTTGTTTTCGACACACTCCAAGTACTCTCGGGTATATCTGGAGTCCCTCTTTACCCTAATTTAATCAATTCATACTTCATTTTTAACTTAAAACATACCAAGATGCAATTGTAAAACATTTATTCCAACACATGCAAGCACACTGATCTCTTTCGACTCCATTATTAAGGCACTGGTCTTTTTTGCTTCATATTTATATTGTGTATCAACTTTTTGCTTTCGTGTGTATCTTCGCATCTTGTCATCTTGATTGTTTATAGTTAAAGTATTCAAACTCCTAAATAACTGATTTAGTACAACATCACCACACTAAGAAATCATCCTTAGTAACTTAATAGGGTATACCCCCCTTGGCTCCGTTAGGAGTTGAGCCTAAACGGAGGAGTCAAGAACAAGGTGACAGCCTTGACTCGAGACTTGCCCCCAAGGACACACCGAGTGGCTTGAAGATTTCTGCCACGTGATCCAGGTGTGTGAAAAGGTGGCAACAGTATCACAGAACATAAATACATTAAACAATTACCCATAGAGTCACTATGGGATTTCAATCAGAAATTTAAAGCTCTTATAGACCAAGTTATTTTTGAGTTTGCGGTGGAGCAGCATAAGGAATGGTTCATCGCAGCACTGCTCCCTCATATCAGACTTCCACTAATGCAATAGAAACTCCATACGTAGGATGACACATTGGAGATGGAAATGAAAATAGAGGCTTCACCTTTAGCTAAGACTAGTGTAGGCATGACAAACTTACAGAATCAGTTAGCCAATCTCACTTTATAGCTACATGAGATTAAGAAAGGAAAAGATGTTGCACAAGAATTATGGTGTACAAAGTGTAAAGGACATGGCCATACCAAATATAATTGTCCAGTATTTGTTGAGTATCTAGCAAGTGGGGCTCCTAACCCCTTAGTATAGAATCAAGGTCCATGGTGTGAAATCTGTAGAACAAGAGGACATAGACCACAGGAATGCCCTTTACTTTAGAAGTATGTACAAACTCCTAAGAATTTATACTGTAACTTTTGTAAGTCAGTAGGACATGATGAAAATAATTGTAGAGCTTATGATCTCATGATAGAGAGAAAACATGACTTTTACAGAGTCCAGTTAGAGACATCAAGGCCAGTAGTAGGTCCACAGCATGAACTGGCTCATGATGGCCGTGGTGAAGGATTCAGAGGAAGAGGCCATGGTGGAGGATTTGGCTGTGGCCATGGACCGATTGTTTGTTACAACTGTGGAGCCATAGGACATTATGCTAGGGATTGTCAGAACCCTACTACAACATGTAAGTATTGCAAGTCCTATGATCATACTATAGAAGAATGTCCTATCTTGATAGCCAAGATTAAGGATCCTAAGCCAGCAGTAAACCAGAATATTCAGCTTATTGCTGCTGAGAAGAAAGAACCAGAACCAAGAGTCAATGTTGTGACTCACAGCAGTGCTTCTACTAGTAAAACATTGCAGGATGCCGAAAAGAATACAGGTCTGAAGTGGGTGCGTAAAGCCACTGATAAATCTACACCACTTGACCTCTAGAAGAACAAAGAAACATTTCAGCAAGCTAAAACTTTCTTTACTGACCCTACACCATTAGGATCACAGGTATTTCCTTGTAGGGCTGTACCACAGAGAAACCTTGTGGCGTTAGTCCTGTGCAGATATTGCAAGCTACCACATCTGGAAGGTGCGAAGAGGATGAGTTGACAGGAAGTGTACAATCCTTCCTGCAGAGCTTCTTGAAGCTCGTAAGAAATGAGAAATCCATAGGAGAGCTTCAACGCATCATATATCAGTACCAGCAGTCTTCTTCCATGAGTAGTACACAGCGTGTTGTTCATAATATTATGAGCCATACAAGAACAGGAAGAGAAATGAGACTCACAGCACAAATTGGAGAGTTTTAAATAGATGAGGTAATCCTAGATTTAGGATCAGAGGTAAATTTTCTTACTAAGTAGACATGGGAATAGATCGGTAGCCCTAAGTTAGCTAGATCACCTATCCATCTGTGATTAGCCAATTAGCAAAGGGTATTTCCACTAGGTCAATTACCGCAGAGGGAGTTCGCAGCTTTGCAGATTTTGAAGTCATAGAAATTATTGGCGATAGCAGACCGTATCTAGCTTTATTAGGTATTGATTGGGCAATTGATAACATGGCTGTTATCAACTTGAAGAAAAGACAAATGACCTTTGAGGATAAACAGATTCGAGTCATCGCACCTTTGGATCCTTTTCAGGGTCCTCGATATATTGAACCTATCAGAGCAGAGGAAGAGGTGCGTAATATGGCGAGCTTCTATCAGATGACTGCTAACCAGAGTGATTATATCAATCCCACCGTAGAAGGAAATATTAGTTGGTGATGCGATAGCTCATGCGCATTGGATTTGGATGTTGGTTTAGAAAATTGGTAGAATAGACTTTATGAAGTTTTAGCTCATAGATGTGCATTTATGACTAAGTCACTGCGATGGATTGGCATAGAGGTTAAGGATATTCCTTCGTTTGATGGCTTAGCAGATGTCAATGACTTTTTACACCAGTTTGAGCAGGAAATCCCTCATGAGTAGAGGATGGCAGCTATTGACCTTGCAGTAAGAGCCACACCTGCAAGATGGTGGCATGCACATAAATAACATATCACATCATGGGATGATTTTAAGAGATTGATGGTGATCGGATTCTCTAATGACAAGGAGCGTTTACAACAGAAATATACAGGAGAAAGTGACCCAAGGTCACATATTAAGATTTGTGAACAGAATTGGTCAGACATTCCAGAGGATGAATGGGTTCACCTATTCATTCACACTTTAGACACAGTCCCAAGGAACTAGTACACTGAGACAGAGTTGCGCAGAGGAACGATTACATGGCCACTTATGATAGACAACTTTGTACTCACTTTCACTTTTGAATCTGAGTATCCAAGCATTGATCAGGCTCTAGATATTATAAAGACTAATATATTTGATGACTGTACCCTACCAGTGTATTCTCAGCCTAATTGGGCCATCTAGTTAGAACATGCGCTAGATTGTTACAACTTCGCAGAAGAGCCAGGTGATGAGGATGAGAATCCTCATAGTATCAACATTCCATAGTCAGAAAGGACTCGCGAAGTTGATGGACCAAAGCTAGAGATTCCAGTTGTCACAGAGCCTATTAAGATTAAAAGATCAATATTGGAACAGAAACAGAACCCAAGTTTGCCTCTATTGGAGACTATTGGGATGATGAAATGGTAGGACACATCACAGATTTGTTACATGACTATCAGGACTTATTTCCCACTAAGTTTATAGAGATGAAGGGAATAGTAGGATATTTGGGAGTCATGAGGATACCTTTGAAAGAGGATTCTAGGCTAGTTAAGCAGCGTCCATACAGATTAAATCCTTGTTATAAAGAAAAATTTAAGGATGAGATTGATAAGATACTCGCAGCAGGTATCATTGAGCCAGTAGAAGAAAGTGAATGGGTTAGTCCCATGGTTGTGTAGGAAAAGAAAACTAAAGGAGAAATTAGGATTTGTGTCGATTTGTGCAAACTCAATGATGCATCACTTCATGACCCATTTTCGACACATTTTACTGATGAAGTTTTAGACAATGTGGGAGGACAGGAGATCTACTCATTCACTGATGGATTTTCAGGCTATCACCAGATAAGAATCCATCTAGAGGATTGACATAAGACCACCTTTGTGATAGAATAGGGCTCATTCTAGTATACAGTAATGCCCTTTGGTCTTAAAAATGAACCAGCTATTTTTTCTAGAGTAGTAGTTGCTGTCTTTAAGGAATACATCCATAAATTCTTAGAAGTCTATTTTGATGATTGGACTGTATTTGGATTAATCAAAAAGCATATAGGAGATTTAAGGCTCATGTTAGAGAAATGTAGGCAATATCAAATTTCTCTTAACTTGAAGAAATGTATATTCTGTGCACCATTTGGTATTTTGTTGGGTCATATTGTTTGCAGACAAGGCTTGATGGTCGATCCTGCAAAGATTGCCATCATTGTAAATCTTCCAGCACCCAACTCAGTCAAGCAATTGAGGATAGTGCTTGGTCATATAGGGTATTATAGAAAATTCATCAATGGCTATGCAAAGATCATAGTACCTATGGAAAAGCTGTTAAAGAAAGAAATGAAATTCCTATGGAATGAGGAATGCCAACAAAGTTTAGACACTCTTAAAGAGAATATGGCTACATCACCCATCTTAGTATTTCTAGATTGGAACAAGCCATTTCATGTACATGTGGATGCATCTGGCATCGCACTAGGAATTGTCTTAACACAGCCAAGAGAAGGGGGCATCGATCACCCTATCACGTAATCAAGTAGAAAGTTATCTATCGTAGAAAATAACTACACCACTACAGAAAGAGAAGGATTAGCTATGGTGTATGCTCTACAGAATTTCAGGCACTACCTGTTGGGTGCCCCATTCAAGATGTTCACTGACCATTTTTCTTTAAAGTATTTGGTCAATAATCCAGTGTTAGGGGGAAGGATCTACATATGGTTACTCCTATTTTAGGAGTATAATTTTGAAATTATTGTAAAACCAGGGAGATTAAATGCCAGACCTGATCATCTATCGCGGATAGACTTAGGAGAAGAACCAAGTAACCTAGAAGATAATTTGCCAGATGCGCAATTGTTTTCTATCCAGATCGCAGATGAGTATTACGCAGATATTATTCACTTTCTTACTACAGGGTGGGCACCAGTTGAGTTTACTAAGAAGCAAAAGAAATAGTTAGTTGTTAAAGCAGCATGTTTCACTTTTATCATAGGACATTTATATAAGTTTGGTCCAGATGAAGTCCTGCACAGATGCGTTATGCCGCATGAGAAATAGGCCATTATTAGAGAAGCACATTCAGGTACCACAGGAGGTCATTTCGCAGGAAAGCCGACTACTCAGAAAATTATACCTGTAGGATTATGGTGGCCTACTTTACATAGAGACACTAAGGAGTTTTGCAGATGCTATGATATCTGCCAGAGGGTAGGAACACCTTTGAGGAGAGATGAAATGCCGCTGCGACCACAGATTACACTGCGGGCATTTGACAAGTGGGCTATAGATTTCATGGGTCCTATCAACGCACCAAGGAAACAAAATGGTGCGAGATACATCATCACAGGAACAGAATAACTCACCAGATGTGAAGAGGGAAAATCAGTAAGGAATTGTGATGTTGCTACAGCTGCATAGTTCATTTTTTAAAACATCATAAGTAGATTTGGATGTCCAGCAATTTTGATGAGTGATCAAGGCACACATTTTCTGAATTTCACTATTGAGGCCTTGATGGAGGAATTTCAGATACAAGATCATAAGAGCACTCCCTACCACCCATAATCTAATGGTACAGTGGAGGCTTTTAACAAGATTCTAGAAAATGCTCTTACTAATATTTGTAATAGCCAAAGAGATGATTGGGACCTTAGGGTTAATGCTGTATTATGGGATTATAGGACTACATGGAAGAAACTTACAGGACACACACCTTTAAGCTTGGTGTATGGACAAGAGGTTGTTATTCCTATGGAATATATTATTCCCATTTTAATAATTGCTCAAATTACCGAGATGGCTGATACAGATACGATGAATGAAAGACTAGCACAGTTGCTTGCCTTAGAAGAAGACAGATTCATCGCAGGATTTCATCAAAAAGTACAAAAGGCACGAGAAAAATCTTGGCATGACAGGCACATCAAGAGTAAGATTTTTCAGATAGGAGACCTAGTGCTCCTCTATGACAGCAAGTTTGTTAAGTTTCCAGGGAAGTTCAAGGCACATTGGTTGGGGCCATATCAGATTCAGTAAGTTACAAAAGGAGGTGTCGTTCAGCTCAGTAAACTGAATGGGGAACTTGTTCCTACTTTGATTAATGGAAGTAGGCTTAAGCTTTACAGTGATAGCCACTACACCTCCCAGCCCTAACTCAGAGAACTAAGTGGTGCAGATGTCTAGTGTAGTTGAAAGGAGGCATCGCACCCATAACTAGTCTACAACAGGTGAAAAATTTCTAAGTAGGAGGAATCGTAGCATGAAAGTTTATTTTGCGCAAATCATAGGATGATTGCAGAGTTTTTGAATGCTGCGGAGTTTCACGCCAAATTTTTGGTCCAGGAACGATGCAGTGTGACATCATAGTGAGGCGATGTTCCCTGTGCTGAAAAGAAGATTTTGAAAGGCAAAGAGGGCCAGTCACTTCGCCTTCTGACAAGCAATTAATCTAGATATGACAGGTATACGTTGCCCTAGATTTGGAAACAGTACAACAATTGTCCTAGATTTGGTAAATCTTGGTCGAGACCGGCGCTTGCACACAATTTTCGAGGGAAATTTGATCGGATTGTCAGCAATTAATGAGGATCAGGGCGATGGGTGTTTCCTTGTCCATGCAATAAATGCCTCCAAAGGGTCCAGTCTAAGTGACCATTTCTTCAGAGATTATTGCCTTCATTATAAATACACAAATCACTCAAACAGAAGGGTTACTTTTGCGATTTCTGAGAGTTACAGAGCAATTTGTAGAGTTTTCCCTGTGCAGAGATACTCTAGTTATAGAGTGCTAGTTTCCCCATTTTCGTAGCCATTACCAGTCTAGAGTATTGCACCAGATGGTTTATGTCCAAGAAGGAACCTTTAGAATACGTTGTGCAACGATTCCAATGTGATGGCCTCGAGTCTGCTATGACGACGCCGCCTAGGGTTGTGAAATTAGGTGCACCATAGGTCAGGTAGACGCCGAGGACGAAGACTCAAGCTCAGATAATAGAAGAGTCCAGCTCAAAGCATGAAGAAGAAGTTCATATGGCAATAGTATACATTGTGCCATGAGTTGAGGATGCACCAGAGGTAACCATTCCCAAGGGTGCTAAGTTTTCTATTCCACTACCGCTGATTGATCCTCGCGTGAAGGAAGATGGAGAACTATTAGGATATGCCACTATTCTCAAATTTATAGACTATAACCTTGGAGATAGTAAGGCATATCCTCAGTTTCGGTCGGATCAGTATCTTATGGTTCAGAGGAACCCGAGGACCGGTAAAGATGAGTTTGTTCCTATCGAACATGTCCAGATTCTTGAGCATTCAGGCTTGCTCAATTTGTTGAAAATACCACATTTTGGATGAGGTGCAGAGGTTAATGCCGTGGTGTGTGTGCCACTTTCCTGTGTACATGGAGGTTACCTATGGCTGGGTAACATGGTTAATTTGAACGTCGATTTGATACACCGCATCACTGGGCTATCCAAGATCGGTAAGGACCCTCAAATGCATATATTAGGGAAGAGCAATGATACTAAGCTACCAGCGCTGCTAGTTAACAAATATAAACTATAGAGAGGAGGTCAGGCTTATGACCTCATAGCCTTACCAAATGATACACTCAGATTTACAGCCAGTCTGCTTGCAAGCAGAATGTTAACTAAATTTCACCCAAAAGAAGTCACAGGATCAGTAATTCACCTTGCCGTACAAGTCGCAGAAGGTGAAAAATTTAATTGGTGTTTGTTTTTATTAAATATTTTTCTTTCAGATTATTTGGCAGCACAGGATGAGCCAAACCACCCCTTCCACTTCTCGTGGCTGCATATATTATGCGCATTCATCAGGTGGAGAGAGCTGCCCCATACCCAGTTTCTATAGCTACGAGGCAGAGAGTGCAGAGGCACAAGATATGCAAATCTATGGGAGAGCAATAACTCAGCCAAGAAAAAGATCAATATGATAGTATTCTATGAATACTATAAGCTGTTGAAGCGAGTCATCCAGGAGACACCGCGGATCAACACAGAGACTGTTGATATGTTTCACAATCGGCTTGATTTCATTGCGGACAGACATACAATCTATCTGAGGCCAAAAGGGTTTAGAACGAATAACTGGGATACTGGATTGTTCAGGATGATAGTGCAGGATGTAGAAGATGTCATCAAAGACTTTGATGAAGAGTAGAATAAGGCATTAGAAGATGCCATAGCAGTACCACCAGATACCGCACCGATAGACCCATTAGACAAAGGAAAAGACAAGGTGGGTTCCAAGAGGAAAGATGCAGTAGAAGTGCCACCAGCAGCACAAAAGAGGAAAAAATTCAAAGCCTCAAAGCCAACTACACAGACTGCACTAATAGAGGATTACTATGAACTCATCGCAGTGAGATTGCAGGAGGTAATGTGGGACTCAAATCAGGCGATGCAGACATCGCAGGACAAGCTACAGAGGATGATAGATAAGCAGCTTCTGGAGTTGAGAGCACTAACTGAGAAGACTGCCATGATGCAGACTCAGCTAGTCAAGGTGACAGCAGGAGAAAGCTCAAGACCATTGATTTCCCATGACGAATTCTTTGCAAAGGATTGCATCAATACAGTGCTGATACCGCCAGGGAGCATCTGATTCCCTGCTTCGATGAATGATGCATAGATACAGGTTAGATAACCTGTCAAGGTTAATCTGGCACAATTCCCTATTGATCAACTACAGATGATCCAGTAGCAGATAGTTGCATAGCTCAGGGATAGAGAGCTTGTGACTTATAAACAGAACACTCAGCTGAGACAACAGAATGCAGAGCTCACTGCAGGATTTCAGACAAAGGCAGAGGAGTTAAGACAATATGAAGAAAGAGAACAGGATCTAAGTCAGGTCTTGCAGAACATCGCATTGGAGTTACGCCAATGTAACATAGAGTTTTCCTTGCCTCTAACGCAGAAAGTAAGAAGAATTGCAGATAGAGAAAAGGATCTCGAAGAGACAGTGGTCAAGATGGAGGAATACCACAAGGCACAGATTGCTGAGCTTGAGGCTCGAACACCAGGCACACCTGAGGCAGACAAGGAAGCAAGGGCACAGGAATTTAGACTCACTTCAATGCATATGAAGTGTCGCATAGACGATGCAGAGTCACTACTAGCTGATGCGACAAAGACATGGTCGGAGCTAGAAGAGCTCCCAGATAGACTGGATTTGCAGCAGAGCATCCAGAACATAGAGAATGCAGTAGCAGCAATAAAAGAAGAAGTCAAGAGCTTAGGAGCTCTTGCAAATATGAAGAAGATGATAGAGATGAACCGCTTGCAACAGGAAGTGCAGCGGTTGTGAGAAAAAGAGATACAATTCAATAATATGCTTCAACCATATCAGGAACAAATCACAAAGTTGGTCGATGCAGTTGAGCAGAAGGTCAAGGAGTTCATTGCAAGTAAAAGTGAAATTGATAGCACAGAAGACCCCCTGATTAGTCAAGTTATGCTTGAGATGGCATAAGACCGTGTCGAAGCTATGGACAAAGATGTCATAGGACTCAGGGAGAGATTCGCAAGGACTTCGCAGGAAGCCAAGGAGAAGCTACAGAAAGAGAAGCCAGCTGTTAGTGGCTCAGGGATGAGCCACAAGTAAGTGTTAGGGGACTGTTGGAGCAGGGCCTCGCAGCTACAGGAAAAGCTGCTATTTTTGGAGGAAAGACAGTTTTGGAGATAATCTAGCAATATAAGAGAAGTGATAAAGGTACGACACCATAGCGCATTTCCCGCGGCAGTCGATACAAGAAAGTCAAAGGAAAGAGTACTTGAAGCGGCCGAGAAGAGAGCTCAACCACTGCATTTAAGGCAGCGGCTACAAGAGGAGGGCTTAGCTACCCTCATAAATGGAAAAGGAGCAATGGGCTAAGGTATTAAAGACAAAGGACAGAAGGGGAGCAATGGAGGAAGCGATGCCCATACCCGTGATCAGCGTTGAAAATCGCGAAAGACTGCAGGAAGATGCAGTGTGACCAGTAAGCGGTAGTCCAAAGTATAGATAGGCCGACTGTCACAGTTAGGGTTTTGGGTTACTATTGGGATAGGCCCATAGTGTTGTATCATGGTAAGACCTTCGGGCCACCTATTTAAGCATGTATTTTGTATTGTAAAAGGTTAGATGGTGGGGTGTTGTTTGGATTAATTCTAGTTGTCGTCAGTATTGTAAGACATTGAGAAAGAGTCGAGCTCTGGTTCTGTTGTTAAGTATGTAGTTATCTTATTGTAACCAGTGGCTGGCTCCTTGAGCATGAATGTAACAATCCATAGGGATTGAGAGAGAGAGAGAGGAAGGATATATTATAAGAAGAAAGCATTATAGGAAGAGAAGAGGTCTAAGAGAGAAGGGCTCTCGACTGTGTGCGTGGAGTTTCCCAGAAGATCTCAAGCTACATAAGAGGTTGCAGTGGAACTGTGTGTACTCTCTCAAGATATAATAAAACACAGTTCCTATGGACGTAGCTTCATCCCCTGGAAGTGAACCATGTAAAATCCGTGTGTTGTGCGACTGTTTCATGTGATTGTGCTCTACTTATTTGCTATCTATTATCCATTACATGAACTTTGATTATTAGTTAATGAATGTATGTATGCCATCCTTCAGTTTATAGTAACATAGAAGGTTAAAGGTGAGTTGAATGTGTCAAGTATTCTGTATATGAGTTTATCAGTGCTTGATTCATGATAGCTAATAGTTACAGTGTTAAGTGATGTCTGTATATTTAGTTTAGTGAGTTGAGCGTAATTGATGTTAAGTGTGTTAAACTGTAAGAGCTTAAGAAAAGTTGTTTAACATCCTAATGAAGGTTAACTGAGCTACTATACCTATGGAGAAAGCCTCTGGACTTTGAGAGTTGATGAACATACTGAGTCTTACTATAGGAAATATCATAGCGTATAAAGGCGATATCGCACTGTCGGAGGAGCTGCGGTGTGAGATATCACAGGTTAAGAGACAAGCAAAAGAGAAGGTTTGCGCATCATCTTAGAAGCTGCGATGCGACAAGAGTCAGTCCCATAGTAGAGTCAGCGAGGAAGAGAGAAACAACCCTTGCTGAGATATTTCGCTGGTTAAGTAGAGTCAGGAGGACCTCGGATGCTACAGAACCTGGTTTAAGAAACCTGATTCTTCAACCGCCCCATCTAGGATCACTTCAGGTGAGACTTCAGGCCATTCTGTGGTTTGTCGCCGAAAGGGCCAGTGAGCTAGGGGTTTTGTTGGTACAATACAGTAAACCTGGGTCTTCCCAGTGAAAGACCAACACGGGTGTTTTTGGGCAAGGTAAAATCTGTATGGGATGGTACTCAGGGAGATCACGCTGGTTGGGAGTCGACAGACTGAGAACCCCTGTCGACAAGGCTTTGTTGGTGAGTTTTCTCCAACAAATGGTTATGTTGCTGGGACTGAAGAGGAGGATATGTTCTGGCATTCGACGAAACTGGAGATCCAATATTGGTTCGACCTAAGACTACAAGAGTTTTCTTAAGGCGACAACTAGAACCTGAAGTTGACGACGGATGACTGGTTGGAAAGATACATTCACGACTATCCTCATGAATGGTGTTTCTGTGAGTTTCCCATCATTCTCTATGAGTAGTTGGCACAATTCACCTACAAAAAGAACAAATTCTAGGGAGGAGATTCGACATCCTACAAGCCCGAGCTAATTCAAAAAATCCAAGAAACTAACAATAAGGCGTCACGGGCTATTGAAGTTTGGTTTTTGAGTTTTCTAGAATGGTACATTACTGAGTTCGTGGTTGATACCAACAAGTCCTATAGCGAAGAAAAATGAGAATTTTTCAATGGACAATGAGGTAGGTTCTTTCTATATCTTACCACCTAAATTGTACTTAGTGGTTTTTGATCAAGTGAGCCTAGTGAACCGAACAAGGATAACTTGTTTGAACTTCAGAAGACCTTCAGTCTTGATTCTGGGAATCCTTGTTGTACTATATCAATACCGCATGGGGGAATTGTAATAAATGTTTTAGCATGGTAGTGTCTATAAAAGACTCGGTATCTTAGACTTTATTTTTCAATCCGATTAGCCTAGGGTGTTTTCTCGCTTGGTTATTATTAGTTGTTGAATAAATGACTGATAATTTCTGAGTTTTTCACTCCACACCTCCAAAGTTGGGGTGGTCGGCTTGGCATTTATGCCTATTGAGATTATTAAAGTCTATGTGCCAATGTATAAACATGCTAGGCATCATGGTCGATTCATATGAACATATCTAAGTCCCCCTAGGTTTTTTCAATTTTTCAAATTTTTAGTTTTTTCAATTTTATTAAAATTTAATTTTTCCAAAACTTAGGCTATTTGTTAATAGTTTAATTGGAAAAATTGATTTTGTAATAAAAGTGGGCCAAATAATCTATTTCATTCATGTAGGTGCTCATTTTCAAGCTAAGAGTACCATGTAAACCCATGGACCCACTATTTCCTAGTTTTGAGTGATTTTCCATCACTTAGGTTAGAAAGCCCCAAAAATCAATTATTGATTATTTTAATTAATAAATTGATGAATAATGGAGCAAATCTAGAATCATAGGTCAGTGGATTCTCAGCCAATTTGATTGAAATCAGTCAGATCTAAACCCTATTGACTGGATCTGACAAATCCTTGACTGAAGGAGGTGATCAAATCAGATCTAGATTTGATCTTCAACATCCTTTATGGGGAATTTTTCCCTCCCTCTCTCCTCCACATGTTTTGTCTCATCTGGATGAGTTTTGGTGGATGATTCAGTCAACAGGTTGAGGTGTTAGTCAGATCAGCTCTCTGATTGACAGTTCCACTTAGTGAGACTCAGATTTGGCTTAGTTAGACACAGATCAGGCATTGATGGAATCTCCTTCAACTACAGTGGTCTATCTCCTTGGGGTTTTCGCCCCCATGGGATGGATCTCCTATTTTTTGTATAAATAAAGCACAAGCTGCCTCTTCCAAGATAGTTAGAGTTGGATTGAAGGGATTGCTATTGTAATACTATTGTAATCTTTTGATTGTTGGAACAAAGAATCTTTGGAGGCCAAATGGTGTAATTCTCTCATGTGTGTGGATTAAGCATTGTCTTACGGCTATTGATGTTGTCGACTTTTCTCTCAGTTTCTTCATCTGAACCCTGTCTGGCTTGAACGATTCAGCTGAATCAATAGGAGTATAGTTGGGAAAGTAAGGTTGCTTATTTTTTCTATATCTCATAGCATATATGTTTGAATATCTAGATTATACATGTTTAATAAGTTTATTTGCATGTAATTCTTATCTCTTTTTCATATATATATCCAGATCTCATGAGGTTTAGTGCAGGATTATGTGTTTAGATTTCAAGTAGCAAGGATCGGAAGAGTTGTGGATCTAGATTGACTCCACTATACATCCAAAAAAATTGTGAAGGCATTGCCCCTCTGTATTCCACTAACAAGTTTCCATTGCAGATCCACCCAACAATGGGCCTTTCCCCTTCTCTTCCTCCTTTCTATTAAAATCAGTGTTCTGGTTACCTGTCTCTTCCTCTTATTATCAGATCTAGTTCTAAGAATTGAATATATATTGTTAGATCTAGTTTATAAGAGTCATTTTTCTTGGATCTATAATTTCATAAAGAATATAATTTCATAAAGATAGATCTAGGTGTAGGAATTTCCTTTTTTTGCAAGTAGCTAAAGCATAGATCTAAAGCTTGCTCATATGGTAGTTTTCTTTTTCATTCTTCAAAGATTTAAATTATGCAATAAAATTGCACATCTCATTGGCTTCCCAAACAGCAAGCCAAGATCCCAAGGAAAGCTTTCCTTTTTGCAAAACTAGATTACCCCAGCTTAACAAATTTTTACATAGTTTTTTTTCAGTAGCTAGTGTGGTGACCCAAAACACTTTTAAAGTGTGTTTGGGCACATTTGATTTTAATTGTTCGCTGTTTTTCAGCAGGTCTAACAAAAACGAGAAGGAGACTCTGCCCAATTTCCAACTCTTGGACGAACCAGAGCTTCTCAGAAGCTTCCCCCACCGCTATGTTTCAATTTGAGCTTGTTACAAGCTTGTTGTAAGCCTTTGTATCCCAGATAACAAGGACCAAATTGCATCAATTTCAATTTGTTGATATTGTAAATCACTGCTAATAAAAATAAAAGGTCCTTTTGAATAGGCTCGAAAGAGCCTATTCACCATCCCCCCTGGGTGGCTTTGCGTCGGTGTCAATTTTTTACTTTTTGTTCATCTCTTTTCAATCTAGCATAGTTCTAATCTACAGGGTAGTATACTTTGATTTATTATCATTTCCATATTCCATATTTGAATTTTCAAAGTAATCTTAATACTTACCCCATGACTTCCCGATTGACCTAAAAGGGGAAAGAGATGCATGGTAGGACTAATTAGATAACCGGAATTTGTGTATCTGTGCTTTCCTTTTCATCAATTGTTTCATTTACTATTTTTGTTTGTATTTTCGACATATCTCCTCATGTTTTTACTCAAATTTTGATCGGGAGAGCTCATTGGATGCTGAATTAAATTATGCATCCAACAAGTACCCACTTGGAATAATTTTGATAGACCCTGCTACCCCAAAAACAAGAAATACTTGAAAAAAATGATGTTGATGTCATCATCACATTTTTTCACGTATTTCTTGTTTTTGGGGTAGCGGGGTCTGTCAAAAGTATGTTGAGTGGGTACTCGTTGGATCCAGAATTTAATTCCGTATCCAACGGGCTCTCCCAATTGATATTTGAGTAAAAACATGGGGAGATATGTCGAAAATACAAACAAAAAGGTAGTTTTTTTCTTTTCTTCCTCCAAAATTAATAAATATTATGTTATTATTTTAACTATTATTTTATTAATTTTTTTTAGAAGGCCCATTTTTACTTGAAATTTCCTCTAATGTTTGTTCGATTAGTCAAGCTGCATCAAAATCACTCGAGTGACTAGAATAATTAGGATTCACTCTCCCAAATTGAGAAACCATCAGGTGAAAATCCAACACCTAGATCAAACCATTACGGTGGCAAAATACCCAAAGGAAGTGGGAAATTCTGAAAAGTGACCTCGAGGAGCCGATCTCTGTTACACCTATGGGTGCATTATGAACAATAGCCTCAGAGACTTCATTCAACCCACATATTCCTTGTGGGTAGCCATGACGGTTTAGTTTTGGACATACTCCAAGTACTCTTGAGTATATCTGGAGTCCACCCCTTCGCCTAATTTAAATCAACTCATATTTCACATTAACTTAAAACATACCAAGAGGAAATTGAAAAATATTCACTCCAAGAACATGCAAGTACATTGATTATCTTTTGACTCCCTTTTAAGGCACTGGCTATTTTCTTTCTATATATATATATATATATATATATATATATATTGTGTCTCAGCATTGTGCTTTCATGTGCTTATTTTGTATCTTGTCATCTATGGTTGTTTATGGCTAAATTTCAAACTCCTAAGTAACTCATTCAGTTTAACATCACCATAATAATTAATTAGCCTTAGTAACTTAATAGGGTCTACCCCGCTTGGATTCGTTAGGAGTTGAGCCTAAACGGAGGAGTCAGGAACAAGGTGACAATCTTGACTCGAGACTTGTCCCCAAGGACACATCGACTGGCTTGAAGATTTCTGTGGACTAGCACAGATGAATACCAAGGCTTCTCATTACGAAAGATAATGGGGCTCACTTAGATCTACGACTGCATGAAGGGTTAGTCGTGATTGACAGTTGAGAACATGTCACGATCCAAAATTGCCCGCGGTGTTCAAAGGAGAAAAGTTGGTGGTAGAAGGAATGGAACATGGAAAGTGGATGTGAAAGATTCCATGGATCAGATGGCTAAGAAGGCTTTGAGGGTATAGGTTTCACATCTAGTATGGAGATGACAGGAGAAGAGGTGTTCACGTGTGTAATATGCCCCCATTGCAGATTGGCCAATTCCTCCGACGCCATTCGGGATGAGCCCAAGGTGGATGTCTTGTCCAGTGATGCTAATTTCCCCGGTTCACAAGTGTGGCATGTGGTTCACTTTGAAGGCACCCATGAGAAAGATGGAGGTTTTATTCATTGAGATAACAGATTGGGCATTTACACGAGACCGAGGGAGGCGATGAACTAAAACAACCCGACACCACTATCACTGTAAGTGAAAGGGAGAGAAAGGTCAAATCCGCAACCGTTGAAACCAGCTTGGTAGCCATGCAGGAGTTGTTTGGAATCTTTAGCATATCAGATAATATAATTGAATGTCAGAGGCATCACACATGCCACCATCATAGTGACCGAAATTCTAAGGGTATAGCTCTTTCTGGGTTGTTTTGGATTGCCCTATATAACACCATCTTTCGGAGATCTTTTGAGACATGGAAATGTGTAGATGATAAGAAGTATAAATTTGAATGCAGAGAAGTGTCGATTTCCTTCATAGGTAGCCATGACTGTGTGGTTTGAGAAGTTAGTTCGACAAGGGGTTCTCTTGGTAGGGAAACATAGATATGTGTTTTGGTTATCCATACTAGAACGTTTCCAACCACTAGGACACAGATGCTAAATACCAAGGGGGATTATCTTGCTTCTACAAAAACCGGTCTCTTGATGTGCAGTGCATGGGTTTTGATGTCCCAATGACATCCCTCCAACACTCCCAGTCACAGTCATGACCTCCCAAGTCCCATATCATAGTGGTGGCAGAACTTTTGGAGCGAGTGCTCGTCTCGGGGCCAGGAAAGTCTAGATCCTTCGTCACCACCCCTAGGATCTCCACTTAGTTGTTGGGTCATGGGCAAGGAGAAGGTCCAATGCACACCAGGATTCATGGCTTGCGGGAAAACCCTCCTCATAGGAGGAAGAAAGGGGTACAAGGATGATAAGATTCTTAATTTGTTTATCATCACCAAGTGCATGACCACCTTCTTTTCGGCCTCCTCCTATAATAGTGTTATGAGACGAAGGATGGATCAGAAGAATGATTGGGCGATGGATTTGGGTCTTCTTGTTAGCCTTTGAGTGACATGGTCTGTAAGAAGCAGGCTGGTTGAAGAAGCAGAAAGATATACCCAAAGTAGCCTAAGTAAACAATTGGCTGTCATCATACCACATGGGAATCACTTTCACAAAGTAGAACGAAAGAAAGCTATGCATTGTTAGTCTGCGTTATCATGCACCATGTCTCCATAATATTTATTGTTTATATTTGTAAATGTGGCAATAGTTCCACTCCCTGTGCTGTTAATGCATGATAGTGACTTGTAACAATTTTCAAATCGGTAGTCTCAGCATTAAAATAGTATAAATACACTCCCAATGGAGGGAGGAAAGAGAGAGTTGGTTAGATTGGGAAACATTCTAGGGTTGAGGCTCTCCATTGTAAATAAGATTTGATTCCTATGTTATGAATAAAATTGTAGAGGAGGATTTGTTTCTCATGGTAGAGATTCATGTGTCATTGCTTTTCCCAATATGTATCTTCTTTTACATGCAATGTGTTTCCTGTTTTCACTCCAGTATGTTGATTTTTTTCATGTCTGTAACTTAGCGTATAGCAGTTAGGAATTCATACTCGTTATGCTCTGACTGTTGTTCCAGACATTTATCAATTGTTCTTCTAAAGTTGTGTGGAATTCATCTTGCTGGTGCTTCATGCGATGGGATGTTCTCTCTTGTCCTCCAATCGCCCACTAAGTATCTCCTAATTGGGAGATCAGTGGCTACCTTGTCTTTATTTGCAACCCCATGCCTTTCTTTTCCTTTTGCAAGTGTTCCCTATGCAGGTTTTTGACTCCATTTCCAATGGTCCTCGCCTCGATAATCCCACCTTGCATCTCACCTTTACATAGTTTGTCCCATTCAAGGTCCTGGCCCCCTGATTATCCTTGACTGAAAATCTTACGTGGAGTAAAATCCAAAGATGAATGAGAGATCCCTCTCTGACTGCATGAGGCTGGAGGTGCAGTCTAAAGCAGTTATGTTGTTTCCCAGGAGCGGGCCCCTCCCCCCTGCTCGACCTTGGGGGGCCCAAAATCCCGATGCTAACACATTCTTTCAAGTGCATGCAAGCACATTATTTTCTCTGTTGACTCCATTTAAGGCACTGGTGATTTATTTGATCAATTCTTTCAATTATATATATATTCAGTGTCATTACTGTGCTTGTCTTCTTTAAATATTGCATCTTGTTATCTTTTGTTTCCACTGGTTAATTTCAAAAAACTGCTAAACAACTTAATCAATATAACACCATCACACTAAGTAATTAACCTTAGTAATTTAATAGGGTCTACCCCCCTTGGCTTCGTTAGGATTTAGCCTGAATGGAGGAGTCAAGAACAAGGTGATAGCCTTGACTCGAGACTTGCCCCCAAGGACACACCGAGTAGCTTGAATATTTCTTCCACGTAACCTAGGTGTGTGAAAGGAGGCAACACTTTTTGGTGCCATTCCTGGGGATAAATATTTTTATTCCCGAGTATGACTTAGCTAACTTTTTTCTAAACAACTAAAAAGATAAAAAATTTGATTGATCTTGTCTTTAAAAAATAAAAAACATAAAAATTAAAACTCGATCCATTCTGTGACTCCACTTTCTAACATCCCACTAAGAATTTCTACCCGAAGAAACCGCCAATAATTATTCAATCCTCTCCCTCATCCCAAAAGGTTTATTAGGGAAATATTTAATAGGCAGACTTCTTGTAGAAACCTTGAAAATTTAGGAGACCAATCCCTCTCAGATATCCATCACTTATTTGTAGAGAGTCATGTTCACCAATCTCAAGAAATGATGGAATTATTCAAACCCCTTGAATTTTATTAGATAACAGGTGCTCCCCATGACATTCCAAAAGATGCTATCAAGAAGCTCCCCATATTTTAGGGAAATAATGCCATCACTGCCAACTCTCACATTTGAAATTTTGAAAAGCACCTGGTCAGTTATTGCAATGCTACCCATGACCATGACGATGTCAAAATGATGCTCTTTACTTTATCCTTAAAACATGATGTTGAAGAGTGGTACCTCGACCTAGATGATGATTCATATAAAACTCTTAGTGAATTTCGAGATGATTTTTGGAAGAAGTGGGGAGAAAAGAAGGAACCAAGACATCTGCTTGCCACCCTTTATAGCATAAAGAAGATAGAGAATGAAACCATGGATGAATTTAACACTAAATTCAGGCATGTGGTTGTGGACC
Organism: Pseudotsuga menziesii; assembly: GCA_001517045.1. NCBI lineage: Eukaryota > Viridiplantae > Streptophyta > Pinopsida > Pinales > Pinaceae > Pseudotsuga > Pseudotsuga menziesii. Next base: position 24,637 of record LPNX010443071.1, read on the forward strand.
TTCCTAGAGATATCAAGCCAAAAAATGACTCTATCCTCATATCCTACATTGAAGCCTTCATCGGTGACTTAAGGTACCAATTGAGAGACAAAGAACTGGCCGATCTAAAAACTGCCCAAGAATTGGCCGAGAAAATAGAAAAGAATATGCAATCTTCAGGCAAGTCCAACATTCTAGGTTACACTAGGGGAAACAATTCCTACAAAAAAGAGACCAAGGGTAAAGCCATCTAATCAGAAGAAAAGGGAACTTCTAAAGATCCCATGGAAAAGGTGATGGACATGATAAAAACTTGGTTACTAGTCAAAACCAACTAATGGCCAATCATTTTGCACAATTGAATCACATGAAGAATAGATTGATCACAATGGAAAGGAATAATGGACCTAGAAACTTTCAGCCCAAGCAGAATCATATTTATCAAAAGAAATTTCATCAGCAAGAGCCTAGGATTCCAAACCAGTTAGACTCAGCTGACATGGTAGAAGAAGTAATTCCATGGTGTAGACCCTATGAACAATTCCACTAAGAAAGCACTTTTTATGTTGCAAATCAAATCATGGAACATAGACTTCCCAAGGTCAGTAGTCGGGAAAAAAATTCAAGTGAGCATGATCATATATATATGGTAGGCCATGCCTACCCTTTGTCACCAGCTAAATAGTACAAACCTAAGGATGAAACCACTGCAGAATATTTTAATGAAACTTATGATGAAAACCGTACTGTGAATGATGGGACTCCTATGTGTTCTCCATATAATGATGACAGTCTGGAAGGTTTACTGCCTTGTGACCTTTTCTCTAAAGAAGATGAGTATGAAAATGAGGACAAGTATAACTTGGAGCATGATACAAGTGACAAAGACTCCCTTATCTCTGACAAAGATGTTGATGAGGAGTCCTCGACATTCACAGAAAATCCAGTCTATGACATGAATAAATAGGAAAATAATGAACCAGAAAATTTTGATTCTAATATTAGTCTCAACTATCATCTTCAAATATAGTGTTTCCTTATGATTTGGAGCCACTTGGGGATTATACAATGAGTTATCATCCGGTAAGCCTTGATGATCAGTATGATGGTGTAGTCAGTCTGCCTCATCATTCCGATTTGTATATCAACCCTATCTAGTCATGGATAGAAGCAGCCTGTGCAAAAAGCTACTAGTTTGGGAAGAAGTTTGATGACATTATTCATGCCTATGATTTCCCATCCATCCCACCCATTCTGGATCATCACGTAGGTTTGCATTTTCTGAATAAAGTATCCTTACTTTGGCTGGTAACCAAAGACAAGGAAATTTTTTTTTATGTTAATAAAATTCTTAGGTGGTTACATTGGGTTTCTTATTACACTTAACCCTTTTTTATATCATGCTTAGAGTAGGAAAATAAGCTCCTTGAAAAAGAGCATTTACTTTCTGCATTTTTGTTTTGTACTTAGCTAAAATAAAACTTTTTTTCATTAGTTAGTTACATTTATTTTGTTTAAATAAATCAGCTTAATGGTTCATTTGGTTTTTATATAAAGCTTGTGCTATTGATGTTTTCTTGTCAAGTTGAGATGTTTTTACAGGGTGTATAGACCAAAGATTCTGGTGTTCTCATATCCTCTCCTTGGAATATGACCAGATCAAGCACACATCCTGCAATTGGAGCCAGATGTTACCACCTAAGTTGTACTTAGTGGTTTTTTATCAAGTGAGCATGGTGAACCATACAAAGATGATCTATTCGGACTTCATAAGACCTTCGGAATTGCTTGTTGCACTATATCACATGTTAATACCCCATGGGGGAGTTGTAATAAAATGTTCTAGCATGATAGTTTCTATAAAAGACTCGGTCTCTTAGACTTTATTTGTCAATCTAATCAGCCCATAGTGTTTTGTCCCTTGGTTATTATTGGTTGTTGAATAAACGACTGATAATTTCTGAGTTTTTCACTCAATACCTCCAAAGTTGGGGTGGCCGGCTTGGAATTTAGGCCTATTGAGGTTATTAGAGTCTGTGTGTCAATGTATAAACATGCTAGGCATCATGGTCGAGTCATATGAACATGTCTAAGTCCCCCTAGGTTTTTAATTTTTTTAATATTTTAAGTTTTTTTAATTTTAATTTTTCCATAAAACTTAGGCTATTTTTTAATAGCCTAATTGGAAAAATTGGTTTTGTAATAAAGTGGGCACAGTAATCAGTTTTAGTCATGGGGATGCTCATTTTCAAGCTAAGAGCACCATGTAAACCTATAAATCCACTATTTCAAAGTTTTGAGTGATTTTCCATCACTCAGGTCAGAAAGCCCCAAAAAATCAATTATTGATTATTTTAATTGATAAATTGATGAATAATGGAGAAAATAAAAAATCCTAGATCAATGGATTCTCAACCGATTTGATTGAAATCAGTCTCATCGGCACCAGATTAACCAGTGACTTCAATTCCTTGACTGAAGGAGCTAATTAGGGCAGATCCAGAGTTGAACTGCAGCCTCCTTTATGGGGAATTGTTCCCTCTCTCTCTCCTCCACACATGTGGGCTCTTTTGGAAGCTCTATGGTTGATGATTTGGTCAGCAGGTTGATGTGTCAGCTCAATCAGCCCTCCAATTGACAGTTAGACTTAGTGGAATCTTGGTTCAGCTTCATATCAGGCATTGATGGACTCTCCTTCACATACAGTTGTCTATCTTCTTTGGATTTGCACCCCCTCTGTGCCGAGGTTTCAATTTTTTGTATAAATAAAGCATGGCTGCCTCCTTTCCGATTGGGTGAGAGTTGGATTGAGGAGCTATTGCTATTGTAATACTGTGTAATATCTTTTGCTATTGGAATAAAGTGAAGCTTTGGAGGCCAAAACGGTGTAATGCTCTTATGTGTGTGGAATTAACATTGTCTTGCAGCTTTTGTTGTTACTGGTGTCTTTCTCTCAATTTCTACATCTGAATCTTGTCTGGATTGAATGATTCAGCTGAATCAATAGGAGTATAGTTGGGAAAGTAAGATTACTTGTTTTTCAATATCTCACAGAATATATGTTTGAAGATTCAGATTATACATATTTAAATAAGTTTATTTGCATGTAATCCCTCTCTTTTTTCATATATCTCTATCGAGATCTCATAAGGTTTTTGTGTAGGATTGTTTGTTAGTTTTCAGGTAGCAGAGGTTGGACGAGCTGTGGATCTATCTTGAATCCACTGGGAATCCGACTATTTTGTGAAGGCATTGTCTCTCGACATTCCACTAACTAGTCTTTTTTGCAAATCCATTCCAACAATAAGCGCTCTTCTTTTCCTCTTCCTCCAATTTTGTTTTAAATTAGTCCGGTTACTTGTTTTGCAGATTTAAAATTGTTTGGATCTATCAATTTCAGAATTCATTTTACATAGATCTTGCTTCCTTAAATCTCATAAACTAGATCTCATTCCTAAATAAATTTTACAAGAATTCTAGATCTAGTTTTAGGGAAAATTGTCATTTTCCAAAGCTATGAAAGTAGATCTAAAGCTTATTGAATGCATGGTTGTTTCCTTAGAATATAAGAATTTATATTCATCAATTTAATTGCTTCATATTGGCTTCCCCAAAATAAGGCCAAGATCCCAAGGAAAGCTTGCTTTCCTTGGTTCTTTTTCTGCTTCTTTAAAAACTAGTTTTAACTTAGAATTTTTGGGTAAAAAGTGTGTTCATCCAAAAGTACTTATAAAGTAATTTTGGGCATATTTAACTGTGATAAGCTTTATTGTTTTAGCAGTTATAACAGAAAATAAGAGGAGGTGCTGTTCGGAGAGCATTTTTTGGACCATTCGAAACCCCCCATGGTGTCTCCGTCTTCCCAAAATTTCAAAATTTTGTAATTTGTAAACCTTTGGTCTCATTCCATATAAGGAAAAAGTGGATTAATTTTAGTTTGATGATATTGTAATTGCTGCTAATAAAAAGAAAAATCTCTTCGATTTCGAGCCTATTCATCAACCCTCCTGGGGGGATTCGCGTCCGTGTCAATTTTTAGATTTTTGCATCTTTTTTAAATCTAGTGTAGTTATAATATGCAGGGGTAGTATACTTTGACTTATAATCATTTTCATATTCCATATCTGGTGGGTTCAAAGTAATTTAAATACTTACCCCACGAGCCTCCTTTTGAGCCGAAAGGTGAAGAAAGGGTCGTCGTAGTCTAATTAGAAAATTGTGGTTTTCTTATTTGTTTATGCTTCATCTGCTATCATTAATTCTTTTAATAATCATAATAAAATCAACCCCTCCTTTATTCCCCAATTGAGGTCCACTTGGACGGAAAGAGGTTCCTGGAGGGTTTTCCTTTTAATAAGAACACCTCTTTTAAAATTTACTAAAAATAACAAAGACTCCAGTGTGAATGATTTATACTTGGTTTTGGTTCGTTTGATCAGTCAAGCTGCATCAAAAGCACTTGAGTGACTAGATTTATTAGTCTTTACCTCCCAAATTGAAAAACTTGTTACCACCTAAGTTGTACTTAGTGGTTTTTCATCAAGTGAGCCTGGTGAAACGGACAAGGATAACTTGTTCAGACTTCAGAAGACCTTCGGAAGTACTTCTAGGAAGTGCTTGTTGTACTATATCACATGTTCATGACCCATGGGGAAATTGTAATACATGTTCTAACATGATAGTGTCTGTAAAAGACTCGGTCTCTTAGACTTTATTTGTCAATCCGATCAGCCCAGGGTGTTTTTTCCCTTGGTCATTATTGGTTGTTGAATAAACGACTGATAATTTCTGAGTTTTTCACTCCATACCTCCAAAGTTGGGGTGGTCGGCTTGGAATTTAGGCCTATTGAGGTTATTAGAGTCTATGTGTCAATGTATAAACATGCTAGACATCATGGTCACATCATATGAACATGTCTAAGTCGCCCTAGTTTTTTTCAATTTTTTAGTTTTTTCAGTGTTTTTTATTAAAATTTAATTTTTCCAAAACTTAGGCTATTTTTTAATAGTTTAATTGGAAAAATTGATTTTGTAATAAAAGTGGGCCAAATAATCAGCTCCATTCGTGTAGGTGCTCATTTTCAAGCTAAGAGCACCATGTAAACCCATGGACCTACTATTTCCTAGTTTTGAGTGATTTTCCATCACTCAGGTCAGAAATCCCCAAAAATCAATTATTGATTATTTTAATTAATAAATTGATGAATAATGGAGCAAATCCAGAATCATAGATCAGTGTATTCTCAGCCAATTTGATTGAAATCAGTCAGATCTGAACCAAATTGACTAGATCTGATAGATCCTTGACTGAATGAGGTGATCAAATCAGATCCAGAGTTGATCTTCAGCATCCTTTATTGGGAATTTCACCCTCCCTCTCTCCTCCACACGTTTTGGCTCATTTGGATGAGTTTTGGTGGATGCTTCAGTCAATAGGTTGAGGTGTCAGTCAGATAATCTCTTCGATTGACAATTGCACTCAGTGAGACTCAGATCTGGCTCAGTTTAGCTTTAGATCTGCATTAATTGACTCTCCATCAGCTGATTTGGTCTATCTACTTGGGATTTGTGCCCCCTGGGCTGGATCTCTTAGTTTTTGTATATATCCAAGCATAAGTCTCCTCTTCCAAGCTAGTTAGAGCTGGATTGAAGGGCTTGCTATTGTAATTGTGTATTGATCATCATTTGTGAATAAAGAATATTTGGAGGCTATACCGTGTAGTGCATGTGTTTGTGTGGATTCTCAGTGTTATGCTGCTAATGTGGTAACTGCAATTTATTTCCAAATTCTGTGCCGCTTTTGTGTTCCGGCTTCAAGGATTCAGTTGAATCAAGTAAGGGTGTAAACTAGGCAAGTTAGATTGCTTGATCTTATTTATCCATATGATGTATGCTAAAGAATTTCAGTTATATGCTTAAATAAGATTATTTTTGCATGATATTTCATTTTTGTTGCTTTATGCATCTATATCCAGATCTCACGAGGTGTTGTGCAGGCTTGTGTTATCTAGTTGCAGGTTCCTGATTGGATGAAGGTGTGGATCAATATTGACGCCATTCCTTATCCAATAAGCTCAAGAATTTGTCCCTCAGCGCTCCACAAAAGGGCCTCCTTTCAGCTTGCTCCATTCAAGCAACGAGCCGACCTTCTCTCCTCTTCGTCTCATTTCTTAAAAAATTCAATCATTCGGTTACCTGTCTCTCCCTCTTATGATCAAATCTAGTTCTAGGAATTGAATATATATTATTAGATATATTTCATAAGAGTCTTTCTTCTTATATCTGCAATTTCATAAATAATATCATTTCATAAAGATAGATCTAGGTGTAGGAATTGCCTTTTTTGCAAGTAGCTAAGTCATAGATCTAAAACTTGCTCACAAGGTAGTTTATTTTTCGTTCTTTAAAGATTCATATTATGCAATAAAGTGCACATATTATTGGCTTCCCAAAAATCAAGCCAAGATCCCAAGGAAAGCTTGCTTTCCTTGGTTCCTTTTTGCACAACTAGATTACCCCAATTTAACAAAATTTTACTTAAGTTTTTCTTCGATAACTAGTGTAATAACCCAAAACACTTTCAAAGTGTGTTTGGGCATATTTGATTATGATTGCTCTCTTTTTTTTAGCAGGTCCAACAAAAAGGAAGAGGAAACTTTGCCAAATTTCCAACTGTTGGACGAATCAGAGCTTCCCAAAAGCCTCCCCCACCACCTTGTTTAATTCTAGCTTGTTACAAGCTTGTTGTAAGCCTTTGGATCCCTGATAACAAGGACCAAAGTGCATCAATTTTAATTTTATGATATTGTAAATCACTGCTAATAAAAATAAAGGGTTCTTTTCGAATAGGCTCTTTCAAGCCTATTCACCATCCCCCCTGGGGGGATTTGCGTCGGTGTCAATTTTTTACCTTTTGCTCATATCTTTTCAAACTAGAGTTACTCTAATATGCAAGATAGTATACTTAGATTCATTATCAATTTCATTTTCCATATTTGATATTTCAAAATAATCTTAATACTTACCCCATGACTTCCCGATTGACCCGAAAGGGGAAAGAGATGCGTGGTAGGACTAATTAGAAAATTGGATTTGTGTATCTATTTTATTTTCTATCATTTTTTTCTTCAGCTATTATAAAATTAACCCCTCCTTGATTTCCTGATTGAGATCCACTTGGATTGAAAGAGGTTCCTGGAGGGTTTTCTTTTTAACAAGAACACCCAATTTTAAAATTTACTAAAATTGACAAGACTCCGGTGTGTATGCTCTGCACTTGGCTGCGGTTCATCCGATCAGTCAAGTTGTATCAAAAGAACTTGATTGACTAGTATAATTAGGACTCACTCTCCCAAATTGACAAACCATCAGGTGAAAATCCAACACCTAGATCAAACCATCACGGTGGCAAAATACCCAAAGGAAGCGGGAACTTCTGAAAAGTGACCTCGGGGCACCGATCTCTATCACACCCTAATGGGTGCATTATGAAAAATAGCCCCAGAGACTCCATTCAGCCCACATATTCCTTGCGGGTAGCCATGAAGGTTTAGTTTTGGACATACTCCAAGTACTCTCGGGTATATCTGGAGCCCACCCCTTCGCCTAATTTTAATCAACTCACACCTCAAATTTAACTTAAAATGTACCAAGAGGAAATTGCAAAACATTCACTCCAAGCACATGCAAGTACATTGATTTTATTTTTTGACTCCATTCTAAGGAACTGGTTATTTTCTTGCTTTATATATATTGTGTCTCAGCATTGTGCTTTCGTGTGTTCATTTTTGTATCTTGTCTTCTTTTCTATAGTTAAATTTCAAACTCCTAAGTAACTCATTCAGTTTAACATCACCATACTAAGTAATTATCCTTAGTAAATTAATAGGGTCTACCCCCCTTAGCTTCATTAGGAGTTGAGCCTAAACAGAGGAGTCAAGAAAAAGGTGATAGCCTTGACTTGAGACTTGCCCCCAAGGACACACCAAGTGGCTTGAATATTTTTGCCACGTGACCCAGGTGTGTGAAAGGAGGCAACAAACCCTCAGGAAGAAATCCAATGCCTTGAATGAATTGTAAACGATGGAAAAATACCCAAAGGAGTGGGAACAACTGGAAACTGACCTCGAGGCACCGATATCTGTCACACCCTGATGGGTGCATTACGAACACAATCTCCGAGACTTTGTTCTAGCCCACAAACACCTTGCGGGTAGCCGTGAAAGTTCAATCCTGGACATACTCCAAGTACCCCTCTGGTATATTTGGAGTCCCCTTTTTCGCCTAATTTAATTCATTCACATTCCACATTAATTTAAAATCTACAAAGAGACATTTGCAAAACATTCTTTCAAGTGCATGCAAACACATTATTTTCTTTGTTGACTCCATTGAAGGCGCTCGTGATTTATTTGATCAATTCTTTCGATTATATATATATTGAGTGTCATTAATGTGCTTGTTTGATTTAAATATTTGATCTTGTTATCTTTTGTTTCCACTGGTTAATTTTAGAAAACTCCTAAACAACTTAATCAATATAACACCATCATACTAAGTAAATATCCTTAGTAATTTAATAGGATCTACCCTCCTTTGCTTTGTTAGGAGTTAGCCTCAACGGAGGAGTCAAGAACAAGGTGATAGCCTTGACTTGAGACTTTCCCCCAAGGACACACCGAGTGGCTTGAATATTTCTGCCACGTAATCTAGGCGTGTGAAAGGCAGCAATAGTTCCCACATGATTAGATGTGAGTGATGTGCCTTTCCATAGATGATAATAGGTGTCTCCTATAATGATGGTGGATGTGAGCACGGTGCCTTTTCACAGATGGTAGTAGGTGTGTCCTACCATGCTCGTGGATGTGAGTGCTATGCCTTTCCACAGATGGTAGTAGGTGTGTCCGACCATGCTGGTGGATGTGAGTGTTGTGCCTTTCCACAGATGGTAGTAGGTGTGTCCTACTATGCTAGTGGATGTGAGTGTTGTTCCTTTCCACAGATATGTTGGGCAATAGGGCAGACCCGGGTTTAATCCTTTAGTGCCGCACCAACAAAAGACCCACAGTGTTGGCCCTTTCAGCAACAACCTGCGCGCAGGTTGCAGTCTCACCCGAAACAGCTATGGGGTGCCGCAGAATCAGGTTTCTGCAAGCCGAGAGGGGGATTACTGTACCTTAGCCTTTAATAACCTTATTAATAAATACTTATAGAGCTTTACCATTCATTCACATACAACTTCATAGATAAATAAACATTCATGACTTGCTCAACCCACTACAGGGAATTCACAGTGAAGTGAATATTAACAACGATCTAACTTATCAGATGTATACAGTTATTAATGCATAAAAGACAATAGAAACAGAAACAACACAAGAAACCACAACACCAGATATAACGTGGTTCACCCCAAGTGTAGGGGCTATGTCCACAAACTATGTTCTATTCAACTTGCTACAAAATCCACAGTTTGATCTGCGCACTCAGCTGCAGATCCCTTCAATCCTTAAAAAGCCGCGCACATAGCAGCAGGCCCCTGCGCACACAGCTGCAGGTCTTTCCTCAATATTCTTTACAAAATCCCTCTGCGCACACAGCTGGGAATTAACCTTTCCTTACAATATCAACCTTAGCTTCGTCTTAATCTTCTTACATCATAAAACCTAACCTATCTTCTTTGCACCAGCGCTTATTTATACTGCGCATTTTTACAAAACCATGGTCTTAAACCATGGGCACCCAGAACCCTAAACCCTGGATTTCAACCAAGGATTTATTACAAAAAGGGAGTTTTAACTTCCCCCGACACCCCTAAGACTGTTTTGACCCGTAACTCCACTTACAAACTTTCTGCTTAACCGCGGAGTTACCCAAACGTGGAGTATGCATCCCAACAAGATAGTAGTAGGTGTGTCCTACCATGTTGGTTGATGTAATACCCTAGTTTTAACCCCGTTTTCATATACTGTAAATAATCTTGGTGTGGAGCTAAAGGCCAAGGCCCCACCATAGATTTGGTTATGTTGTGTTTCTGATTTGGAATGGTCACCGATGGTATATCGGGA
>LPNX010443071.1:34934-112682 GCA_001517045.1 Pseudotsuga menziesii
TCTATTTGCTGACAGTAAGACCACTACGCTAGGATTGCATTTCTCCCCACGCGCCTGCACTCTCTACATGACGCACCTTCTAAATTGCAGATGGTCTATCCACTATCAGAATGGTGCCTGTTCATTCACCTCACGTGGACTGAGTTAAAGGAATGCACATTCCCTTGTTTGGGCTTCTCTTTTTCTCTCAGGATCGCTAGTCTATGAATTTTCTTGCCCTTTTCATGCAAAGCGTTGTTCTCTTCCTACCATTTTTAGACTGTTGTGATTTTCCTCATCGATCGTCGGTGGCAGCTTCCTTCACATATTACTGACTGTGTCATTCCTGTACAATGTAGATTTTTTGTTACAATGTTGTGTTTCCTCTGTAGTTCATTGCTTGTCATTCCATCGTGGAATCGTGGTTGTGATTGCCTTTCTAGCTATGTGGTTTAGCTATATCTTGTTCCCCTCACGCACATATTGAGAATCAGTTCTCTTCCCATTCTCTGGTCTTTGTATTTCTTCAACGATTGGAGTAAATATTGTGGGCTGTTAATGGCCATGATTACTGAACTGTGTTTTCCCCTGTAAAAGCTTGAAGAGCTGTTTGGCTGCTTGCATGTAGCGGTTTTGTCCTCGGACTACATTTGAGTGGTGAATGAGGGCTTGAGGTGCTTGATAAACCTGGTGGGTTGAGAACCACACAGACAGAGTCATTGAGCTGATCTTCTTCTCCACAACCCATGAATAGCACTGGAAGGGAGATCAGGGTCTGAGGGACTGTGTTGTAGAGAAAGGATTGATTTCCTTGTGTTGGGTGTGTGTGGGTGTTCCAGAAGACAGTCTGGTTCTGGTTTCGGTGCACCAGCTTAGCATTAGCCTTTCTCAGCTCCTGGATGGCCTGATAAACCCAACTTTGTTGGCTTGGCTAATCTATTGTTCGCCTAATAAACCCAACTGTGTTGGCATGGCTGAACTGTGTACCCTAGTGGTGTTGTATCCTTGGCTACGTGTAATCCTGTTAGTTCCTTATTCCTTGGGGCATCATGCCTAGCTCAGGGTTGGTAGCGTTGCTGAGAGATTAAGGAGCACGCAGGCCTATGGTTGGGTGGAACATTGTAGCAATGTAGCTGGTTGTGGATCAAGTTCTCTATAAGATAAGTACTCTTTCCTAACTTGTGTCAACTACATATTTACCATTGATGAATGATGATATACATGTTAAATGCTGACCTATATATGCATGAATGCCGATTGATATGTTTTGATTCCATTATGTATACGAATGATTATGCTTCGTAAAATGTTTTATGTTTTAAGTATCATGCTTCAACACTATATGTATGTATGTTCATGTTCATGGGGCTAGATGTCTAGATGATTTGACATATAGTAGTGTCCTCTTGCCTAGTCGGAGGGTTGGGGATGTTACAGTGTGGTATCAGAGCTCTGGTTGCAGTGTGGGCTTGAATGGGCCATGACAGATTAGATAGGAGAGGTAGGTATCCTTCTGCCTAGCAGCAATAAAAAAAATTGTGGCAGGAAAACTCAGAAAATTTTCTAAGTGCCAGAACTATCAGCCCATCAGAAGACTCAGTGAAAATATCTTCTGATGCAGTGGGCACTTAGTGGGAAGGCCACCTGATGGACGGTAATTGGAAAAAATTTGAAATTTTTTCTAAGTACGACCATTGGAAATCAGTGAAAGATAGTTGTTCTCATTGCCGATGGTTAGATGGTGAAACTACCGATGAACATCAACAAGAGTTAGTTGAATGGGTTGCCGCCATTGCGGCTGCCATGGGGACTAAAACGACGATGCAGTAGTGCTAGTCGTCTCGACCGCTGACACAAGAAGGAAGTTTCAAAATTTTGTTTAAGTGTTGAAATCATCGAAAAAAATTAGTTGATCGAGCGCCCGTCATTGCGGATGGCTAGACCACTATGCTTCCGATGCATAGATCCTCCGACCGTCGATGGCGCAAAATTTCAAAAAAATTTCTAAGGCCTGAAATTGTCGGCCATCGACAGAAGATGGTGTTTCGTCCATCCGCCGTTGCAGAATCCTAGAGCACTAGTATTTCGACAGGGAGAAGTTTTGACTGCTGATGCTAGTCAAAATCATGCTTCAGTTTGCTGATCGGAAAGCATTATCGAATTGGACCACCGATCAAAAAAGGATTGAAGATGATGAGCCTTCGTTGCGGATGCTGATCGAACTAACCCATCGATGCTTTAGTATTCAACTCACCGATGCTGAGGTGTTAGTGGATTATGGCGGTGACAAGAAATTACTTGATCGGTGAAGGATAGGGGAGATGGAGCCGCCAAATTTAGTGGAATATAGAGAAATTTTTCACCGACAGAGAAGAAACAGATCGATGAAAAATAAGCGATCGTTGAGCTGATGAAGGTTTGGAAAGGAAGAGAAAAATTTCAATTTTTTTTATAAGGAATGGAATCATCGGCCATCGGCGATGGTTATTTGATCACATTGCTGATGATTAGATGATGCGGTCACCGATTATCTACAATAGGTAAATTTTGTTGAACGTCCGCCATTGTGGAGATCGAAAAGACTAAGTACATCTGAGCATCGATTCCGTAGCTACTAGGGGTTTCGATTGCCGATAGACTTATGGCTGCAGAAGACTTAAGGAGATTATTGGCCTCCATTGTGGAAATACAGGAAACTAATAGGTTATTCTATCGCCAATGAAGTTCAGAATGATAGACCATTGTGGGGCCGATACGGTGGAATAAAATAGATGAGTAACTCACCGAGATAGCGGAAGAATTTAGAAGTTTCAGCCGTCGAAGAAAATAGTGAAAAGTTTTGAATATTTTTGTATAAGGTCATCGGAGAAGTATTAAGGTTCATATCGCCGATCGGAAGGAAAAGGAATATTGTAAACCCGATGTTGCGGCTAACCAAAGGACTGCACACCCAATGAACAACACGTTTGATCGCCAATACCGCAGAGAACCTTAGCTAAAGAAACCATCGATGGGTAGACCTTAGTATCGTCATTACATATTTGGAGGGTTAGAATGCTAAGGAACTGATACGAAGGAAGGGAATAGACCAACAAATCACTGACACACTAGGAATTCAGCAAGGAAGAGACCTGAATTGAGAAGTAAAAAGGAATTGATAAATTGTTAATGATCGGATCGCCGATTGGAAGCTCAGTCAGTTGGTCGTGGAAACCAAAGTAATAACACTTTTTGCCATTGTGGCTGCTAAAGAGACTGTGCACCTAATCAACAGATGGTTTGCTCACCGATACAGAGCAGGAGTTTAGTCATTTTACTCGCTGAAATGCCGGAAACGAATAAAACAATAGACTGTCGATGAAGATCAGAGGCGTAGTTGTTTTGACCACCACAATGTTGGAGAATTAGTTGGGAGGGGGTCCGATTGGACCTAAGAAGATTTGGGTTTTTCTAGGAGAATTTCTTGGTGATTTTTCGAGCAATTTTTGACTGCCTTTCAGTCGATTTTCAGCAGATTTGAGCAAACTGCCCATGGTCACAGGGCTGAAAAGAAATAGGGAAAATTCTATATTTTAACATAATTGTTGTTTTATGAAATTTCCAGAAGAAAAAGGTAAGTAGTTTTGATTTATATTAATATTATGCATCTAACAGTTTGCTACTAACACATTTGTAGAACTTTAGATAACTTCCAAGAGCAGTACTCCAGAAATAACAGTGTGGTAAAGCAAGAGGTGGTCCAGTCATGAGAACCCATGATGGGTATGATGCTCAGGATTCTTACGAGCGAGCAGAAGATGCCATGGGAGAAAATGTCTGTAATGGAAATGATGACATAGATTCTAATGGAAGGAGATTCCAGGGGACACCATTCAAGGTTGTGGCCACCATGAGAAGCTTGGTTAAATACCAAGAAGAGAAGCATCAGTTGAATGCTTCCATATTGCAGAGTTTGACAGATTTACAGAAAAAGATAGATTCTGGATGAAGTACATCAAGGCTAGAAGGCAGTAAGAGCAGCACTAGGAGAAGAAAAACGACTTCCAATGGATCATCTGACTCTAAAGAATCTAGTTGAGATATAAGTTCATCTTCTCATAAAAGGAAAAGGAGAAAGCGCCATAGGGATCGCTCTCAAGATGAATTTAGGAAAGTTAAACCTCCTACATTTGATGGTGAGATAAAGATGGGACAAGAAGTTGAGGCTTGGCTTCTTGGGATAAAGAAGTAATTTCAGGTGCAGGATTATTCAGGAAACATAAAGGCCAGAGTTTCCATATTCAATTTGAATGGACGAGCATCCATTTTTTGGGAACACTTCAAGAAAGTAAAAATGATCAGTGAAAGGAAACTGAAGTGGAAACAGTTCAAGAAGTATTTTAGGCAGAAATACCTCTCTGATAGGTATTATGATGATAAGATTAAGGAATTCCATGAGCTGAGATTGGGACAACAAACCATGGATGAATATGCAAATAAATTCTTGGAATTGTTGAGGTATGTCCGGTACATTAGAGATGAAAAAGTGAAGATCCAGCAGTTTCTAAGTGGATTGCCTCAAGCCTACAAAGATATAATTGAGTTTTATGAGCCGAGAACTCTTAAAGAAGCAATAAGAAAGGCTAAATATTGCTATGAGTAAAGCAAAGGTAAACCTGATTACCATAAGGCATGGAAGGAAAAGAAGACTAAAAAGTTTGACCAAAGAAAGAAACGTTTCAAACCTTCTAGATTCAGGAATCAACAAAAGCATCCATCCTAAGCTACGAGTAATCTAGTTGGAGTGACAGGTGGAAAGCCTAAAGAGCCACATCCGAATAAAGGTCCACTCAAATGTTGGAAATGTGAAGGACCACACTTGCGTAGATATTGTCCACTTGAGAATGAAAGTGCAAGACCAGATTATAACATTCACGGAGCAGAAATAGTGGGTCAGGTAGCCAGCGCAGTCCCTAGAATTTATGCAGCACTGAAGGACCGCCAGGAAGATCACCAGTCAACAATGGTTGAAGTTCCAGGTAAGATTTTTGATCAATCTGTTTCTATTTTGACTGACCCTGGTTCTACTCACGGTTACATTAGTCCTAGCGTAGTGGAGAATTGTGCTTTTAGGAAGGTAAAGCATGGAAAATCTTGGTTAGTCCAGCTAGTGATTGGGCCTAAGAGGAAAGTCAGTGAACTGGTAGAGAAATGTCCATTTGTTATGAATGGATTGATCACTTGTGTGGATCTGGATGTTTTACCACTTGGTTCCTATGATATTCTCATTAGAATGGATTGGTTAGAAGCTCACAGAGTGAAGCTTGACTATTATAACATGAATTTTGAATGCACGGATGAAGAAGGAAACCCAATAGTTGTGAAACGTATTCCGAAGGTAATTTCAGTAAGACAAGTTTCAGCAATGCAGTTGAAGAAATTCTGTAGCAAAGGTTTCCAGTTGTATGCATCTCATATTCTGGAACCAACAAGAGATGAAACTCCTAGGTTGGAGGACTATCAAGTGTTATAGGAATTCAAGGATGTTTTACCCGATGAGATTCCATGGCTTCCTCCAAAGAGGAACATTAATTTCACCATTGAACTTATGCCAGGAGTAGCCCCAGTGTCCAAGACACCTTACAGAATGAGTACACCGGAGATGCTAGAATTGAAGATGCAACTACAAGAGTTGTTGGAAAAGAAGTATATCCGACCGAGTGTGTCTCCTTGTGGAGCACCGGTTTTGTTTGTAAAGAAGAAAGATGGTACACTCTGGTTACGTATTGATTACAGATATTTGAACAAGGTTACTGTGAAGAATAAATACCCTTTTCCCAGGATTGATGACCTCTTTGATCAAATGAGAGGAGCAAAGGTATTTTCCAATATTGACTTGAGGTCTGGTTACTATCAGGTGAGAATCAAGGATGAAGACATTCATAAGACAGCCTTCAGGACAAGGTATGGACATTATGAGTTTGTAGTGGTACTATTTGGTATCACAAATGTTCCAGCTACATTTATGTGCCTTATGAAGAGTGTCTTTAGTAAGTATTTGGACAAGTTTGTTCTTGTCTTCCTTGATGACATTCTTTTTATTCTAAGAATGAGGAAGAACATGAAGAGCATTTGAGACTGACATTGCAAGTACTCAGGGAACATCAGATGTATGCAAAGCTGGGCAAGTGTGACTTCTACAAGGATAGAATTCAATACTTGGGTCACATTATCTCTGAAGAGGGTATATCAGTAGACCTTGAGAAGATTGAAGCCATTATGAATTGGCCTACTCCAAGAAATGTGACGAATGTAAGATCTTTTATCGGACTTGTAGGATACTACAGGAGATTCATTGAAGGATTTTCCAAGGTTGCACATGCCATCACTTCTTTGCAAAAGAAGGGAACAAAGTTCGAATGGACTTCGAAGTGTGAAGAAAGCTTCCAGCGGTTGAAGAATCTTCTCACCAGTGCACTAGTATTGAAAGTTACAGATCCAGAAAAATACTTTGTGGTATGTACTGATGCATGCAGACAAAGGGCTTGGAGGAGTCCTTATGCAAGATAACCACGTGATATGTTATGAGTCAAGAAAGATGAAGGAGCATGAGAAGAACTATGCCACTCATGATTTAGAGCTTGCGGCCATAGTAGATGCTCTCAAGATGTGGAGACATTACTTGACGGGTAGAATATTTGAGCTCAGAACAAATCACTGTGGACTGAAGTATTTGTTTGATCAGCCTACTCTGAATGCTAGGCAAGCGAGATAGCTAGAATTGTTATGTGAGTTTGATTTTGAAATCAAGCACATAAAGGGAAAAGAGAACAAGGTAGCTGATGCACTTAGCAGGAAGGTGCAGGAAATGCATGTGGCATCTCTGAGTATTTTCCAATCAGATTTAAGGCAGCAGATTGCAAATCATGTTGTCGTAGATGAATTGTATGAGAAAGTAAAAGACAAAATGTAGTAGAAAGGTCTTGAGAAGAGGTATGAGGGATATAAATTGGAAGAAGATGGACTTCTCACTTATAAAGGAAGAATTTATATTCCGAATGTAGTAGATTTGAGGAGAGTTGTTATGGATGAAATCCATCAAGCTCCGTATTCTGGTCACCCAGGATATTAGAAGACAATTGCTACAGCTAGAAAATAGTACTTTTGGCCAGGAATGAAAATAGACATGGCTGAATACATTTCAAGGTGCATGAAATGTCAACAGGTAAAGGTTGAGCATCAACATCCAGTAGGTTTTTTGTAGCCTTTTCTAGTTCTAAAATGGAAATGGGAAGTTATTTCCATGGATTTTATTACGGGATTTCCGATGACTTGGAGACAAAATGATTCCATCATGTTTGTGGTATACAAGTTGACCAAAGCAACAGATTTTATACCAGTGAAGTCTATGCACAAGACTGATGACATTGCAAGGATTTTCATTAAGGAGATTTTCAAATTGCATGGATTGCCGAAGGCAATAATTTCTGACAGAGATGTCAAGTTCACTTCCAATTTTTGGAAGGGGTTGTTTGTAGATTTGGGTACCAAGTTGAGCTTCAGCACTGCATACCATCCTCAGATAGATGGGCAGACCGAAAGAGTGAATCAGGTGTTTGAAGTTATGCTTTGCATGTATGTGATGGACAAACCAACCAAGTGGGAATATTACTTACACTTGGTAGAGTTTGCTTACAACAATGGACAGCAGGAATCCTTGGGGATGAGTCCATATGAAGCTTTGTATGGAAGAAGGTGTAGGACACCAATGACTTGGGATAACCTAGTGAACAGAGTTGTGCTTGGACCAGAATTGCTCAAGGAAATGGAGCAAGAGGTTGTAAGGATCAGGCCAAATCTGAAAGCAACACAGGACAGACAGAAAAGATATGCAGATAAGCATAGGATGAACAGAGAGTTCAGTGTTGGGGATCATGTTTACCTCAGAGTGAAGGCAAAGAAAATTTTGTTGAATCTTGGAAGTTGTGCCAAGCTGTCACCTAGATACTGTGGGTCATTTGAAGTGCTTGAAAGAATAGGGCCAGTTGCATATATAATTGCATTGCCTGCTAGTACTAGAGCTCATAATGTTTTTCATGTTTCTTTGCTTAAGAAATATGTACATGATCCTAACCATGTGATAAATTGGGATGTGATCCAGATGGAACTCGAGGGAGAGTTCCAAATCGAGCCAATGCGCATCCTCGAAAGGAAGGTCACAATGCTCTGGAACCGAGCCATAGGCCAGGTAAAGGTGCAATGGGAGCACTACGGACCTGAAGAGGCTACATGGGAGCTAGAGGATGCCATGCGATTGGAACATCCATTTTTGTTCAAGCCCATGGAACACTGAGGCAGTACCATTGTAGCATTTTGTTCAAATTTTGTAAGGCACTGAGAATAGTGCTATTGAAGGGGGAGGGTAATGTAATACCTCGATTTTAACCCTGTTTGTATATATTGTAAATAATCTTGGTGCGGAGCTAAAGGCCAAGGCCCCAGCATAGATTTGGTTATGTTGTGTTTCTAATTTGGAATGGTCAGAGATGGTATATCGGGACATACGGCATATATTTAATTATGGCATCATGAAAACATGCATTTTTAATTAAATAACCCAACAAACTATGTTCATGGCAACTAAATTGAGAAGGGGCATGATTTCCTAAGGGTAAGGAGGGGGAAAGTTAAATCTTGAGCCATGGGGGGGCAAAGACATGTGTCACCACTCTCTTCACTCATCCTCCCTTGTCTCATCCAACCACCACCCTTAATCGTTCTGTTGTTAGTGGGGCATCTATTCGCTAACAACAAGACCACTATGCCAGGATTTCCATTCTCCCCACGTGCCTGCACTCTCTACACGACGCACCTTCCAAATTGCATATGGTCTGTCCACTATCCGAATGGTGGTTGTTCATTCACCTCACGTGGAATGAGTTAAAGGAATGCACATTCCATTGCTTAGGGTTCGCTTTTTCTCTCAGGATCGGTAGTCTGTGAATTTTCTTCCCCTGTTCATGCAGAGCATTGGTCTCTTCCTACCATTGTTAGACTGTTGTTATTTTCCTCACCGTTTGTCGGTGGCAGCTTCCTTCACGTATTGTCTACTGTGTGCTTCCTGTATAATGTAGATTTTGTGTTAGAATGCTATGTTTCCTCTATGGTTCATTTGCTATCATTCCATCGTGGAATCATGGTCGTGATTGTCTTTCCAGCTATGTGTTTTAGTTGTATCTTGTTCCCCTCACGTACAGATTGAGAATCAATTCTCTTCCCATTCTCTAGTCTGTGTATTTCTTCAGCAATTGTAGTAAATATTGTGGGCTGTGGGTTCAGGGTTGCTCATGGGCTGTTAATGGCCATGATTACTGAACTGTGTTTTCCCCTGTAAAATCTTGAAGAGTTGTTTGGCTGCTTACATGTAGCGGTTTTGTCCTCAGACAAGATTGGAGTGGTGAATGAGGGCCTGAGGTGCTTGATAAACCTGGTGGGTTGAGAACCACATAGACAGAGCTACTGAGTTGTTCTTCTTCTCCACAACCCCTTAATAGCATTGGAAGGGAGATCAGGGTCTGAGGGACTGCATTGCAGGGAAAGGACTAATTTCCTTGTGTTGGGTGTGTGTGGGTGTTCTAGAAGCTAGTTTGGTTCTGGTGTCGGTGCACCAGCTTAGCATTAGACTTTCCCAGCTCCTGGATGGCCTGATAAACCCAACTTTGTTGGCTTAGCTAATCTGTTGTTCGCCTGATAAACCCAACTGTGCTGGCTTGGCTGAACTGTGTACCCTAGTGGTGTTGTATCCTTGGCTACGTGTAATCCTATTAGTTCCTTATTCCTTGGGGAATCATTCCCAGCTTGGGGGTGGCAACGTTTCTAAGAGATTAAGGAGCACGTGGGTGTATGGTTGGGTGGAATGTTGCAGCGACATACTTGGTTGTGGAACAAGTTCTCTACAAGATAAATACTCTTTCCTAATTTGTGTCTGCAATTACAGATTTACCATTGATGAATGATGATATACATGTTAAATGCTGATCTATATATGCATGAATGTCGATTGATATATTTTTCTTCTGTTGTGTATATGAATGATTATAATTCATAAAATGTTTTATGTTTTAAGTATCATGCTTCAGCACTATATGTATGTATGTTCATGTTCATGGGGCTAGATGCCTGAATGATTTGACGTATAGTAGCGTCCTCTTGACTGGTCAGAGGGTCGGGGACGTTACAGTTGATGTGAGTACTGAGCCTCTTTGTGATGTCCCCGGTTTTGACCCCAGTTACATTAATAGGTACATGATGTATATATTGTAATTAATCATGGTGAGGAGCTAAAGGAAAAATCCCCACCATCGATTTGGTTGTGTATGTTTTGGCAGTACGGATAGTTGTCGATGGTATATTGTGCTATCCGACACATTATAGTTTGGCATCATGTAAATACGCACATCAATTAAGATAAACCTATAGCTAGCTACGACGGTGCAACGTTGAATTAAAAGGGCATGATTCCTAAGGTGAAGGGAGGGTTGTCCAACCCATGGGGTTCATTGGGAGTTTGCCATGTGTCACCACCTTGTTTGTTTTGCTCATATTCCCTTGTCTCATACAACCACCACTTTAATGTTCTACTGAGTTGTTGAGGCAGTTATTGTTGGAAGTAGAGGGTGACAGGACTGTCGGTCTTTAGCACATGCTCACTCCACCAACAGTCTCTCGACCTTCACGTGGGTAAGGGAACCATCACTATGCCACTCTCTAGGCCATTGGGTTCACTCTCACACAGGGACGCACAGGGGTCCAGTTCATCTTCCTCACGTAGAGCTGAGTTAAGAAGGGGTGTGATTTCTTGTTGGGGGGTTCACCAGTCCTTTAACACACCGCCTTGCTAATCGAAGAAATGTTCTTCCTCTTGTTCAGATAGGAAGTCTTTGTTTTGACCCTTCCATTGTCGGACTGTAAAACACTGTCGTGATTATTCACTATGGGGTTTCTTTCTGTGGTTTTCTGAGTGATATGTATTTCCCCTATTCACGCAGGGAGTTTGTATCTTCTACCATTAATAGACTATGTAGTGTTCTGTTTAATCCACCGTGGAACTGTGGTCGTGATCTATTCATTCACAGTTTTGCTTTGGCTCTGTCCTTTTACCCTCACGCATAGATTGAGAATCGGTTCCTTCCCCATTTGTGGACTGTGTATCATTTTGGTTGTTTCTTTATGGGATTGGACTACTGATCTGTCCTTGGTTAGGTTGCTACATGTGCAAACATCCTTTTGGGGTTTTGCTGTGCATCTATGTTTTTCCCTGTCTATGCTGGGATTTTGGGGCCTCCTTCCCTTTTGTAGACTGGGTAATGCTGCCGTCATTTCCTTATAAGATTGGGGCTACTGGCGATTTACCCTGGTTTTGGGTTGCTTCTTGGTTAATGAGGCTACAGACATATTTTGGGGGATTGTTTCTGAGTTGTTTTGGCCATGCTAGGGCCAAGAACAACTCTAGAGCGTGGTTTGACCTGAGTTGTGTTTCACCTTTTGCTTGGGGTTGTCACCCTATTGTCTTTTCCTTCTTCACAGAGCTATGAACTATTTTTTTTACTGCGGCATGCAGTGGTTGGTCTTTGGACTGTTGAGAGTAGGATTAGAGGTTGGGTTTACTTGAGAAAAATGGTGTTTGAGGACACTAGCTTAGCATTTATCCTTTCCTAGCTCCTTGAAGGCTTGATAAACCCTACTATGTGGGCTTGGATGATTTGTGTACCTTGGTTATGTGTAAGCCTTCTTTGACCCTTATTCCTTAAGGAATCATGCCCAGCTCAAGGGTGGCAATGTTGCTGAAAGATTGATGAGCACGCTAGACTATGGTTGGGCAAAACATTGCAGCGACGTAGCTGGTTGTGGGATGAGTTCTTATCAGATGAGTATTCATGTCCGTTTTGTCTCTGCATTTATACTTACTGATTAATGAATATAATGAACATGTGGTATGCTGGAATGAATGAATGTTTGCTTATGCTATGTATATGAAGGATTATCCATCTTAGTGTGTTTTATTCTTTAAACTTCTTAATTCAGCATTATATGCCTGTTCATGTTCATGGGGGCTATTTTCCCGTATCTTAGGTGATAGTAGCGTCCTTTTTGCTGGTCATAGGGTCGGGGATGTGATAGAATGGTATCAGAGCTTTGGTTCCAACATGGGACTGAATGGGCCATGAGAGATCAAATAACAGAGGTAGGTTTCCTTCTACCCAGCAGCAATCAAAAAATTGAAGATAAGAAAATTCATAAAATTTTCTAAGTTCCAGAACTATCAGCCCATCGGAACACTTAGTGGGAAGGCCACCCGACGGATAGTTGATCCGATGGCCGATGCGGCGGAAGACTGCGGAGTAAAATTTTGGAAAAAATTTAAGTGTTTGGTTGTTAGCACATTGGGACACTTATACAGATGGATCACCGATTCTTAGCTGATTGACCGTCGCCATTGCAGATTACTAGACCACTATGCCTCCAATGGGTAGAGCCTCCGACCCCCGATGGTGTAGAATTTCTGAAAATTCTTCTAAGTATTGACTTCGTTGGCCATCGGAGAATGTTAGTTGATGATGTCACCGATGGACATCGGGAGGACTTAACGTTTCGTGTGCCTCCATTACAGAAGTATAAAGAACTAAGCCCCCGAAGGGTATATATTCTGACTGTCGATGCTGGTCAAAATCATGCTTCAGTTTTCCGAACGGAAATCATTAGTGGATTGGACCACCAATCGAAAAAGGATTGAAGATGATGAGCCATCATTGTGGCTCCTAATCGAACTAAATCCGTTGATGCACTAGTCCTCTCAGTCACTGATGCCGAGGTGTTTAGGGAAAAGTAGCTCCGGCTGGCGGCGATGGATAAAGGAATTTTTTTCTGATAGATAAGAAACAGATCAGTGGATAATAAAGGATAGCTGAGCCAATGAATGTTCAGAAAGGAAGAGAAAAATTTCAAATTTTTTTCTAAGGAATGAAATCATCAGCTATTGGTTATGGTTAGTTGATCACATCGCCTATGATCAGATGATGCAGTCGCCGATGAACTATGATAGGTAAAGTTTGTTGAACGTCTGCCATTGAAATATCGAAAAGACTAACCACCCGATGAGGAGGGCCTCCGAGCGTCAATGACGTAGCTTCTAGGGGTTTCGATCATCGATAGATTTATGGCTATGAAAGACTTAAGGAGATTGTTGGCCGCCATTGTGGAAAACTTGATGACTAACCGGCCAGTGTGTAGGGAACCCGACCATCAACGCATCGGTTAGCCTATGCTATCACTGATGAAATTCGAAGCGATAGTATACTAAGGATTCGATATGGCAAACTGAATTAAACAACAGGTCACCAACGAAGCTCAAAATAGTAGACGGTTACAGACCCAATACCGTGGACAAAAATAGATCAACAGGTCGCCGATAAGACGTGGGCTAATAGACCTAATCGGAGGAAAATTTTGAAGAAGGCATTGAAAATATATTAATGATCGGATCGCTGATCGAAAGCTCAACTGGTTCACCCATAGAAATGGTAGAAAGATCATTTTCTGTCATTATGGCTGTTCAAATGACTATGCACCCGATGAATAGTTTATTTGCTCATCGATACAGAGCGGGAGTTTTGTCGTTTTTCCTA
The DNA here is from genome assembly GCA_001517045.1 of Pseudotsuga menziesii. NCBI lineage: Eukaryota > Viridiplantae > Streptophyta > Pinopsida > Pinales > Pinaceae > Pseudotsuga > Pseudotsuga menziesii. Next base: position 48,578 of record LPNX010443071.1, read on the forward strand.
CCGAAATGCCTAAAATAAATAAGCAACAGACCACCGATGAACAGTCAACTTGCTCGCCGATGAGCGCCAGAGAAATTTGTTGCTTAGATCGCCAAAGTGTCGGAATTGTAGATGGGATGAGACCCGATAGGGAGAAAGGAAAATTGGGTTGTCCAGTGAAATTTCAGTGGATTCTAGCTAAGTGTTTCAATGAATTTTCATGGAAATTTTCAATAGTTTCATGATTGAAAGGGAAGAAAATTCCAAGGGGCTGAAATTAACAATTCAGACCAAATACAGTTGAGTGTTTTGCCTAAATTTGATGAATGTCATCATTTTAGAAATGGTGTGGTTTTCACACCCAAGGTCAGAATGAAGCATGTGGATAGGCGTTGGAAAGCTTATCTAGCAAGGAACAAGTGAGAGTCACCAGAATTTGAGTGTGGAGCAGCAAAGTGCTAGTGATTTCTTGAAAAAGAAATGTGGTGCTGGCAAAATGGACAAATCCAGTAATTGCATGCCTAGAGGTAGCAATACCATGCAGTCCATCTAGTTGTTGTGTGGAAGAGGAGTTCCATGCAAGGATGAGGGACTTAAAAAAGGGAAATTTCCTTAAACCTTGTCTTGGTAATTATGATTACAAGTTTTATACATGAGATATATGAGGATATGCCTAGCATGCATAAGATATTACATGTTGGTAATACATTTATAATAAACCACTAATGATAATTATTGCATTGGTGGAAAAAAAACCAACGACAACATGGACATGGTTGAGTATGTTTCTGATGTTGACAAATGTGACTAGCAACCCTATGGAGAAAGGGATAAGGCAACAAGTCTAGAATCAAAAGTTGGTGAGCAAATTCTGCAATCTCCTGCAAAGGACCAACCCAACTGGTAATGTCAAGGGTGTAAGTAGGACCCATGAAGGTAAGAGTTTACTTATGATAATTACTGCATGGAGTGGCAAAAGCAAGAGGTCTCATACCATGTGGGTATTTGAATTTTATACTGCATTCATAGAGAAATGTGTCATGCATGTCTTATGTTGTTATGAGCTTAGTAGCCCAAGGAAAGTAAACACTGATGATCTTGATTGTAGTCATGCATCCTATATGAAGTAGTCATGATTAGAACATGCACAGTATGTTTGAATGCATAGTATTCCTGAATCAATGCAAGGTAGCATTGAGTGGATATGCATTAAAAGATTTTATAAATCTTGAAGTTATGCATTGAATGGATGCATATGAAGGGTGTAAGTAGTTGATTACATAAGTATGGGTGCAAATGTTGTGATGCATTTCATAAGTCCATTGAGATAGTGCATGTGATATTACTAATGGCTGAAATGATGAATTGATGATGATTTTGGAACCATTTCAAGAGTTGTTATGAATGCAAGATAGTAAGTGCATGAAGAAGGTAGTCATGATTGACTGGCTACCAAAAATTCTCTATGGAAGAGCAAGGTGGTACAAATGATACACTTGTGGAGTAAGGAGTATCTAAACATTTCATTTAAATTACATGATGTGACTGTACCCTATAACTTAAAATAGGAGAATGATTGTGTGAAGTAAATGAGTTTTGGTAATATTGATGTGATTAGTAGTTGGAAGTATTGGAATTTTATAGATTCTGAAAATGCTTCAGTGATTGTTGTAGCAATGAAAATGTTATATGCATCAAGACTTACCAAGTGTTTGGCTGAAGTAAGTTCAGGTTACAGGTAGATTGTTTGGAGCATGGTAATGAGAGTAAGACCATGGAAAAGGCCAGAATCTACCATGTGAAAGAGCCAAACCTCATGGAAAGAGTCTCATGGTTGTGATAATAGTTTGTATGCATAATGAGTTGTAAATTTGAATTTGTGAATTTCGGATTTGAGAAATTAGTGACAACTACTAATCACTATCGGCTTGCATAAGATTGTGTCAGGAAGACGCATTGTAAGTGGGTATTCATACTATGTTAGTAAGAATGAAATTATAATGGGCATAGTGGTGCTGATTACAAGAGACCCACAAATGAAGATCACCTCATTGCCAAGCAAATCAGTTTCTGTAGTAGACAGAGTTGCAAATTCTCATTGAATTTAATTAATAATGTTATTGCTTGCTTATGGAAAAATCAATTTGGATTGTATTATCAAATAATGATTGACTGTTGGCTATTTGATGAATGTTCCAAGGGTACACACTGTAGGAAAATCATGTGTGATGACCTACATGAGCCAAACTTCATGGGAAGGTTTTCCTTTATCTTGGAAATGGGTTTCGAGTGAAACTCAATTGGACATTTTCGAAGTGTCTAATCTGCACTACACGTTTGGTAAGAAACATGAGTGAAATGGTATGGATTATGTCGGTAAGACATATGTGGATACAAAATGTAAAGAGGAATTGGGATGGCAAACCAAGGGACTGTCAACTTAGACAAGGGAGCCCCCATTCCTCCTTAACAAAGGAATACTGCCTCGACAAATGGATAAGTGTTCTGTGACCCTAGCTAAGAATATGCATGTTAGATTGTTAAAATTTCATATGCAGAACATGTTTTAATTTTATTTCCATTTGGACCAATTGCTTGAGTATGAATAGGGCCTACATGATACACACCGGACAAGGGTGCACACTTTTTCGATGTCAGATCATGGAAGGATTTTTCAATATTGATTACACTCCATGGAGTGGACGCACTCCTAGTGTCTCAACACTTGATAGTGAATGGTGTGAAATATGGTTAGGATTTTAGAGCAATAACACTAACGAATATGCTTATATTGCTTGTGTTGTCAGGATAAGAAAATGTAGTTTACAGTGTGGTCTCTTGGGTGATATGGAAAATGGTCATTTATTGTTGATATAAGGGCATGTGCTGTTGATGATGATATGATAAACCCAACGAGGTTTGTATTGACTGTGCCTGATATATATATTTATTTATTTCTGATATAAGTACAAGAGATTTGTTGACGGTCTAACAAACCAAACAAGGGTTGGATTGACTGTGCCTGATATATTTATATAAAAGGATGTTGTGAAATAGCCTGCATGCTAACCTAACATCCAAGTCCATAGGTGATCCCAAGGCTTGCAAAGAAAAGCAGGATCCCATGGACCAACGAGGAAATGCGCAATACATATAAGTATTGGATTATTTTGCAATATTTTGCTTATAAATATACATGTGTATATGATTTGGTTATGATGTTTTAAACTCTTGTTCTAGAGATAAAACCGATGAGAATAAAATAAACAGGTGAATCTATTCAATGTTTGGATATAGGTATCACTGGGAGGGAGGACTATGAAAGCATCCTAAGGGTGCACATGGTCCTAGAAACTGAGACAAGCCATGTGGGGAGGCTCCATGGTTGAGAGGTGTTGAGGCCTGGAAATTTGCAGGCGGAAACAGTAAGGGATTCTCCCCAATCAACGTTCCCAACTAGCCCGTTGACTATTTGGAATAGGGAATCCATCCGGTTTGCGGTCCGGCTACTGTAGGTCAAGAAACAAAACAAAGGCTTTACCGGTTGCGGCCCGGCCCATCGAGTTTTTGTATTTTGACTTTAAAAAATGAGATGCAAGTGCCTAACTAAATGCAGGGTGATCAAGGTGTAGGGAGAGGTCACAATGTGATGCGGAGGTTCTTACCTATCGTCTTATGCTCGCAAGCAGCTAAATCAGATATAAAAGCCACAACTAACTATCTTAACTATCCCTAGGGAGTAAGGTCATCATTTTGGGTGAGCAATACATTTTGTACATGCATTATGAAGAATCACAGGTAGCTGATATTTCTTTCAAGACACATGAACACTTCAAGATATTCAAATAACCAGATAGCCGATCATTTTATAATAACATTCATTACTCATAGTGAAATCAATATCCCAGAAACTACTGAAGAACATTCAACAAGAACATAGGTTCATAACATTAAATACTCTTACAGTAAATGAAACATAGCTAAAAATGAAATAGTTCCTCTTCAACATTATTCATTGTGTAGCATTGATACATTCCACTTTTTACTCTCTCCAACAAGCAAAAAATTGCAGTTTCCTTTGCAAAACGAAGTAGTTCCTCTTACAAGCAAACATTTACAAAATTTTCCAGGGGAAAAAGCCCTTTTGCCTTCCTACTATCCAATATTTAAACTACAACTATTGAGTGCTTCGTTTTCCCCCCCAGACACGTGGTCTTTCAGTTTCTCCAACGCTTCATATTTCAATCTTTTGTCAGTATGTGATCATGAAACACTTGGTAACTGATCCGCTTCTGAGATCACGCATTTACAGCTCCAGACTTCGTCCTCCATTCGCCTTGTTTCAGTCATGCCTCCACCAAACGGGTTAGTCTTTCTTCTCATTGTGGAAAATTGACCGGTTTTCTTGAAACTGCCTGCATTGAGTTCACGAGCATGGTTCAAACAAAAAATATTTCAATTGACCACCATTCTACAAGGAAATGGCCGAGCGTACCACATACGGGCCTGGAAAAATATACTATGGTCACCAGCGGGAAAATTCAAGACGGAAATCGAAAAAAAGTGATCTTGGGAGCCAGGAGGATCTACCAGCCGCAACGTCGGGTGAGACTTAAGTCGCAGCCGAGCGAAACACGGGCGGGATATTCCATAAATCGGACGTCGGACGGTTTTTAGTTTCGAAAACCAGAAGACTCTAGGAGCTGCAACGATGGAGGAGGAAAGCTAGAGGATACACTGAGTGGACGGGAGAACTAAGTCGGACGTAGGAAGACACTCAGATCGGGAGCGGAAGAGATCACCCAGCCGCAACGGCGGAGGAGGAGAGGCTATGGGAAAGCAATCGAAGGCTAAAATGGATCGAGCGTCGGGTGGGTTCAGACTTTGGACGAAGAAAAGATCTTGGAGCCACAATGAAGGAGAGGTTAAGACTTTGCAGCTTCTGACCCAGCAGCAAAAAGAGGCCCGATTACGGGAAAACCCAAAGGTTTGAGTAGCGTTAACAACCAAAGTCATTTTCTTCGCAAAGGCTGCCCTGAAGAACAAAATTTTACTTCTACTTCTTTACGGCCATAAATCCACGACTTAACTGAAAATAAACATGGCATGAATAACCTGCTGACATCCAATCTTCAAAATAAAACAAAAAGAAGATATGTCCGAGAGACTCAAGCAATTTAACGATCCAACTAGGCAAAAAGATGAGGAGGGGCCCAGAATTTAAATAAGAATAAATTTGGGGAGGGCAGTTGCGGCAGCAACAACTGGCGATTTCCTGGTGAACCTAGATCTCTGGGTGATTATAATTTGAGCAACAGACTGTTTAACCATAATTCTTCTAATGAATTCTTCCAGCCATATGGATTCCTCGACCAACAGAAGTGTGTACCTTAATCATTGATGATAGTCCCTTTGGGGAAAGTGGAAACTGAAACCTTCAAGTCCAGATAACTCTGTTGGGGCCAGAGGATGAGTTTCATTATTACCTCTGTCTTCAGGTAGTTAATAGCGTGGACACCATAGGATCACAGCAGATAGTAAACAGCAGTATACGTTTGTTCCTCGTTCCTAGGCCATTTTAACGATCTTGTGCTTTTGGACTTTTGTCCCTTTCATTTGAGTCTTTCTGTGCGCCTTTCTTACTAAATTTTAATTTAGGATCCTCTATCCCATAGTGTCCTTTTGTGTGAGTGGTATATTTTAAGCTTCAGCTCACGGACGGAGAGGATCTTTTGGCCTTAAGTACTTATGATTCAGCACTTGCTTTGATTTATGATGCTTTTATAGAAGTCTTGACTCTTTATTCGTCTTTTGGCATTCTTCTCTTAGCGTGGGATCATTTATATTTAATACACTGTTCACCCTGCTTCTTTTCGTGGGTCCTTTACTGTTGCTCCTTAGACATTTCAAGTGTGATATGGATGGAACCCCGACATAGTACTCCAGACTCCTCGAATCTGGTTTAATTCACAGGGGTTAAGTAGGACGTCAATGCATACAACATTTTATTCGAGAAACTGTTAGGCTGAAAGAACTCTTTTAGAAACACACAGGCTGACACTCAACGTGTTTGCTATTCCCAAAAACCTTAATTTCCTCCAGATAACCGCAAGTTCATTCCCCTTATTGAAAATCAAAACTAAAATTAAATAAAATGAAAGCATGACTTGAAAATAGCTCTACAGCTTATTTATATACAAGGAAGAAAAAATCAAAGACACTTAAGAAAAGTAAGGCTTGAGAACCAAACCATTAACTGGCAAGTTCTCCTCCCATCCCTATAAATCTTGCAGCTTATAAGTAGCAGGGCCAAGTTTGGCTACAATCTGAAAGGGACCTACCCATAACTGCTGGAATTTGGTATGCTTTCCTTTCTCATCACGGGGGTGGTCCCATTTGAGGACTATGTCTCCTACTTCAAAGTCTTTTTTCCCAGCTTTATGCTTGTCAAACCATCTCTTAACTGACTCTTGCTATTGTTTAAAACATTCTCTAGCCTTGGATCTGGCCTCTTCTACTTTCAGGAGATTATATATTCTTATTTGTAGGACTTCATCCTCCGACCCCCTAGACTCTTGGGCTAGTATGGAAGCTGGTAGCATGAGATTGGGAGGCAGGATAGCTTCTTTACCATACACAAGGGTATAGGGTGACACTCCTATTGCAGACTTGGGGGTGACTCTATCAGCCCACATGGAATTGGGTAAGGCTAAGTACCAACTTCGCTGGTTCTCTATTACGGTCTTCTTCAGGATTCTAATGAGGTTTTTATTGGAGGATTCAGCCATGCCATTCCCTTGCAGATAGTAGTTAGTAAAATAATGTAATTTTATCCCTTTATCATGAGCAAATGCAGTCAATTTAATTGATGAAAAGTATTTAGCATTATCAAAAACTACTGAAATTGGAACTCCAAACCTGGTCATGATATGATCTTGTAGGAAGCTAATGACTTCGTCCTCATTGATCTTGCGCAATGTAATGGCTTCGACCCAGCGGGTGAAATAATCAGTCGCAGTAAGAATGTACTTGTGCAGCAGGGAAGAATTTGGTTTTATTTCCCCGATAATGTCCAACCCCCATTGTTCAAATGGTTCTGTGATCATAACAGGCTTTAGGGGTGCGGCTGCTTTGGGCTGTCTTCCACCACACCTTTGGCAAATATCACATTTCTTGACATGTGCATGTGTGTCCTTGAAGAGTGTAGGCCAATAGTAATTGGCTCTAAGGATTTTGTGGGCTGTAGTGTCACCGAAATAATGTCCCCCAACCAGACCGTCATGTAATTCTGTCATTACTTTCTTTGCATCTTCCTTTTCTAAACACCTAAGAAGAATCCCGTCATAATTATTTCTGAATAACACTCCTTCAACAAGATGATAGGAGGCTGATTTGAGACGCAGAGCTCTTCTTTGTTTAGAATTCCAATGTTTTGGTAATATCCCCAACTATAAGTAATGCACAAGGTCCCTATACCAGGACTCAGGAGCTGTAAACAGAGGGCATACATCCATTACATGCAATTCGGCTTCCTCCTCCCATGCTTGTTCTTCATTGTTTCTACTTCCAGTCATCAATTTGCATAGCCCTTGACCTTTCACTATAGTAGCCAGTTTGAATTCAAGGTCGTATTCTTGAAGGGCTGTTACCCAGTTGCCCCTTCTTTCTCCCAACTCTTTCTGAATGAGAAGAGATCTTACCGCTGGGTAAGGGACTATTACCTTGGTCCGATTTTTTAATATATAAGGCCTAAAAGGATTTACTGCCTTAAATACTGCATAAGCCTGCTTATCAATGGCTGGGTAGTTTAATTCAGCCCCTTGAATCCCAGTGCTCATGAAAGAGATTGGGAATTCATCGCCCCCATCCTCCTTTTGCGTAAGCACAGCTGCCAATGAATCATCGGATGCAAATGTGTACATAATGAAGTCTTTATCAAAGTCTGGAATTTTCAGGGAGGGTGCATGGGCAACATCAGTCTTGATTTTATTGAAAGCAGTATTTTCAGTTTTAGTCCACTTGAACTGTGCATTTTGCTTGACCATCTGCTGCAGTGGCTTGACAGTCTGAGCAAAATCGGGCACAAACCTTCGTACGAAATTTATTGTCCCCATGAAAGATTGCATTCATTTTTTATTATGGGGCATATGAATTTGTTCAATGGCCTTGATTCTTTCTGGGTCTATAGATATACCTCTCTTTGAAACTATATGCCCCAGTAATTTGCCTTCTGTGACCGAGAATACGCACTTCTTAGGATTGAGAGAAATGCCATACTTTCGACAGCGCTTGAAAATTTGCTTCAGGTGGAACGCATGCTCCCCTCTTTTCTTCGAAAATATTGTGATATCATCAAGGTAGACCACCACACTTCGTCCAATCAGTCCACGGAAATCTATGTCCATGGCTCTCTGAAATGTCGCGCCAGCATTAATCAGTCCAAAAGGCATTCTTCTATATGCGAAAGTTCCCCATTTAGTTCTGAACGTTGTCTTCAATCTATCTTCCTCGGCCACTAACACTTGGTTGTAGCCAGAGAATCCGTCTAACAATGAAAACAATTTAGAACCAGAAACCATCTATAGCAATTGCTCCATGGGAGGCACCAGATAGTTGTCTTTGTCTGAGGCGTGGTTTAAGTTTCTAAAGTCCACGCACAGTCTGATTTCTCTCGACTTTTTCCTGAATGGCACCAGATTTGACACCCACTCTGAGTGCCGGACTTTAAAAATAATCCTAGCGTCCACCAGTTTTTTCACCTCGCTTTGAATCAGTGGCTCCAACTTGGGGTGCATCTTCCTTAACGGCTCCTGATATGGCTTGACACCTACTCTAATAGGGATGATATGCTTGATAATGCTGGTGTCGTAGGTCTTCAAATATGCGTATGTCCAGGCAAAAACATCTCTATACTGCTTGAACAAACTGACAAACCTATTCCTTTCGGTAGGTGAACAGCATTTGCCGAGGTTCACAAACTTAGGATCCGTCTCAGTCCCCAAGTTTATCAGTTTGAACTGTAAAGTTGAACTGTGCGTCTTCACATTAGCGAGTCTTCTAAACTTTTCGTTCAAGTCAAACATCTTTTCTAATGTTCTGACCCCTTTGGGAATGAAATTGTCATATTTCATCTCAGCCTGATGTTCCTCATCGTCGATAATGGCCCCTTTAAAGGTCTCATCATTAGTCAAGCATTCGATTATTTGTTGATCATCGTCAAATACCCACAAATTGGTCATCATGCCGGGTACTGATGGCCTGAAAAGTAATTCAATAGAGCATTTGTTATTAATGGGAACCAGCCGGGCAACTGATGTGGCCAAAAGATCAACGGCCACGTTTTTTATTCTTGGGATTGAAACAATATTGAATGCATGAAAACATTTAAGCAAATCCCATACCTCGCTTTGGTAAGCTTTCAAATGGGGGGAAACACAATGTATTTGATTTCTTATTTGCTTTACAACTATTTCTGAATCCCCAAAAACTTTTAAATTACTAACCTTTAGCTCAATCGCTTTCTTGAGTCCCTGCAGTAGTGCTTCATACTCAGCCGTATTGTTAGTACACTCAAACTCTAATCTACAGGACAAGAAGTGTTTATTTTTTTGTGGATCAATGAGGACGCAGTCAGCCCCTAACCCTTCTAATGTTTTAGATCCATCAAAAAATAAAGTCCAAAAAACATTATCTACTGAAAAAGAATCTACTTCTACTTCTAAATCTACTATTTTACAATCAAACTCATCAGCCTGCGAGAAACGAAGGGGTTCAGGCTGGGAGTTAGATATGTCGTTGGCCTCTTCCGCTTGATAGTTCCCTGGTTCCAATTCGAGAAAGTAGTTTCCCAACACAGGTTCGACTGGTATATTGTTCTCATCCAGCTGGGTAACATTGTACTTCATGTGAGGCTCCCTCAAAACCTTAATCTGATTGGGGCTTCCTTTGTACGACAACCATAGGTGTGACCAATCTGAGGTGAAATATCCATTCAATTTAGCTGACCAATCTATGCTCAGGTCCAGGCCATAAGCGTCTGGTATATCAGCCACCACGATGTTGATAACTTGGCATACTTTTTCATTTGATGCCAGACGAATTAGAACGTCCTCCATTTCACCAATTACCTTAACGTCTGTCCTATCCAATTGCACCACCCTCCACGTGGTCGGCTTAAACTTCCCATTGATTTTCTTACATACTGATACGGGAATAACATTAATTGACGCCCCTGAGTCTACTAGACAATTGTGAACGTTATGATTAAAAATTTCAAATGTCAGGAGGAAAGGTGGCTGTTTAGTTTTAGACTTACCTCCAGTGCTAGCTTCTCCAATTTCCTCTTCATCCAGAGGCTGATTGACAGCAGGTCACTCCTCTTCTGATGTTTCTAGTGCTTTCAACAGCTTTTCCTTTTGCTGAGCTACTTTGCACATTTCAAATAGTGGGATGTTTGCCTTTATCTTTTTTAAGTCTTCAACAACATCATATTCAAGCTACTGTTTAATGGACAAAGATTTATCAGCACTCACCTTCTCTTCGTTTGGCTTGGGCAATATTCTGTTCTGCTCAGGATTCTGACTAGTAATAGTGAATTCCGGAATCTTATCAGTCAAGGATTTATCTTGAAATTTCTTCTTCACGTTTCTTTGCGGTCTTCTGATCTTTGGGAGTAAGAGACTGTCATCACTAATCATCCCTTGACTTTTGGTTGTCACGTTAGCCTCCCTAACATCTTTGTGTTTTTTAGTGATATCTTCTTCTGCATCGAGTAGGGAGATCGAACTCCATAATGCCATAGTTTCTTCTTCCTGTTCTTTTGTAGAAGTAGAAGCAGCACTTTTTTTCCTATCATCATCATCTTCTTCTGTTAGTCTCGAATCCAACATCTGATTCATGAATAACGTCATTGAATTTATCCATTGTGGGTAGCTCTTTTCAGAGTGAGGCTGCTGATGAAAGGTGCAGAAATTTTCCATCCCTATCTCTGTCAGGTTCATAGACGCAGTATTGTGAGGAGGAGGTTGGGACTGATTGTTTTCCTCCCTTTTCTTATAATAAGGCCTGTAGAACTTCTGTGTTTCCTTCTCTTTTTCCAAGTCTATGATCTTATTAGACAGCTTTTGCATCATTTTGGCCATACTTTCATAATCTGGTGCTTTCTCCTCTTTAGCTTTAGTGAACAATAAAGTTTTCCTTCTCTCTCCTGATTGTTCAGGGTAATCTTCAATACTCTCTCTTTTAGCCTCCACCACTTCTGCTTCTTCATAGGTTTCTGTCAGAGTAGGCTTTTCCCTACCTTTCGCAAACATGGCCAGATCAGGACCCAGAGCTGAAGTATAGTATTCAATCAGTACTTTGTCTGAAGGCTTATCTATTTCAGAGAAATTTTTAAGATATGCTGCAAACCTTTGTGTGAAGCTGTGAACTTTTTCTTTTTTTTCTTTCTTTAATGCACACAGTCCTTTCATGAGGGCAGCGTGAGTCTTTTGGACTGCATACTTGATCATGAACATTCTTTCGAAGGTATCCCAGTCTGGGATAGAGTTGGAAGGCAAACCAAAATACCATGAGGCCGCAGCTCTTTTGAGGGTATGCAGGAATAGTCTACACACCACATATTCATGTTCTCCAGCCCTCAGATCTTCTATTGCCAAGTAGAAACTTTGCAGATGATCATCCACTAGGATCTTCTCATTGGGGTCAAATTTAGGTAGGAAATTCTCGAAGGCTTGAGGTAGGTCATGCAAAGGCGGGGTCAGATTTAGAGGTGACCCGGCGGTGGATTTGGTGGATTAGGTGGAGGTTGATTTGCGTTAACGCTGGCCATGAGTAGAGGTGGAGAGTGCGGAGGTGAACCAATAGGGGTGTGAACAGGAGAGCTATGAGGGGTGTCTGGGCCTACTTGGTTCAAAGGCAATTCAACTTCCTGTAAGGAGGTTTCCACAAGTTCTTCCCAGTCTCCAACCAACAGTGAATCTTCTACTATAGGACGGTCTTTCTTCTTGTACTCTCTTCTAGGCAATTCGTGGATAATCGGCAACCCTCCAATATTCTTTACGTAATCACGGGTATGTCTTCTCAGGTCGTTAACAATTTCATTGCGAACAGGATATAGATGTTCCCTGTTTTCTTCTTTCGGAATTGGATTACGTGGTCCACTACTTTCATAACTGTAACCAGCAGAATAATATCGGTAAAACGGGTTTCCTCGGCCAGCCATGCACTGGCGGCCCTCCTTCTAGTGCCAAAACTATTGAGGCCTGGAAATTCGCAGGCGGCAACAGTAAGGGATTCTCCCCAATCAACGTTCCCAACTAGCCCATTGACTGTTTGGAATAGGTAATCCATCCGGTTGGTGGTCCGGCTACCGTAGGTCAAGAAACAAAACAAAGGCTTTACTGGTTGCGGCCCGGCCCACCAAGTTTTTGTATTTTGACTTTAAGAAATGAGATGCAAGTGCCTAACTAAATACAGGGTGATCAAGGTGCAGGGAGCGGTCACAATGTGATGCGCAGGTTCTTACCTATCGTCTTATGCTCGCAAGCAGCTAAATCAGATATAAAAGCCACAATTAACTATCTTAACTATCCCTAGGGAGTAAGGTCATCATTTTGGGTGAGCAATACATTTTGTACATGCATTATGAAGAATCACAGGTAGCTGATATTTCTTTCAAGACACATGAACACTTCAAGATATTCAAATAACCAGATAGCCGATCATTTTATAATAACATTCATTACTCACAGTGAAATCAATATCCCAGAAACTACTAAAGAACATTCAACAAGAACATAGGTTCATAACATTAAATACTCTTACAATAAATGAAACATAGCTGAAAACAAAATAGTTCCTCTTCAACATTATTCATTGCGTAGCATTGATACATTCCACTTTTTACTCTCTTCAACAGGCAAAAAACTATAGTTTCCTTTGCAAAACGAAGTAGTTCCTCTTACAAGCAAACATTTACAAAATTTTCCAGGGGAAAAAGCCATTTTTCCTTCCTACTTTCCAATATTTAAACTACAACTACTGAGTGCTTCATTTTCCCCCCTAGACGCGTGGTCTTTCAGTTTATCCAATGCTTCATATTTCGATCTTTTGTCAGTATGTGATCATGAAACACTTGGTAACTGATCCGCTTCTGAGATCACGCCTTTACAGTGCGGGACTTCGTCCTCCATTCACCTCGTTTCAGTCATGCCTCCGCCAAATGGGTTAGTATTTCTTCTCATCGTGGCAAATTGACTGATTTTCTTGAAATTTCCTGCATTGAATTCACGAGCATGGTTCAAACAACAAATATTTCAATTGACCACCTTTCTACAAGGAAATGGCCGAGCGTACCACATACGGGCCTGGAAAAATATACTATGGTCACCGGTGGGAAAATTCAAGTCAGAAATCGAAAAAAATGAGCTCAGGAGCCAGGAGGATTTGCTAGCCGCAACGTTGGGTGAGACTTAAGTCGCAGCCAAGCGAAACGCGGGCGGGATATGCCATAAATCGGACGTCGGACGGTTTTTTAGTTTCGGAAACCAGAAGACTCTAGGAGCCGCAACGGTGGAGGAGGAAAGCTAGAGGATACGCTGAGCGGATGGGAGAACTAAGTCGGACGTAGGAAGACACTCAGATCGGGAGCAAAAGATATCACCCAGCCACAACGGCGGAGGAGGAGAGGCTACAGGCAAGCGATCGAAGGCTAAAATGGATCGGGCGTCGGGTGGGTTCAGACTTTGGACGAAGAAAATATCTTGGAGCCGCAATTGCGGAGAGGTTAAGACTTTGTAGCTTCTGACCCAGCAGCAAAAAGAGGCCTCATTACGGGAAAACCCAAAGGTTTGAGCAGCGTTAATAGCCAAAGTCGTTTTCTTCGCAAAGGCTGCCCTGAAGAACAAAATTTTACTTCTACTTCTTTACGGCCATAAATCCACGACTTAACTGAAAATAAACATGGCATGAATAACCTGCTGACATCCAATATTCAAAGTAAAACGAAAAGAAGATATGTCCGAGAGACTCAAGCAATTTAACGATCCAACCAGGCAAAAATATGAGGAGGGGCCCAGAATTTAAATAAGAATAAATTTGGGGAGGGCAGTTGCGGCAACAACAAGAGGTCTGAAATAGACCGGAGACACTAAGTGTCATGACCAAGAGGGATTTGTCCAGCATTCATGGTGAAGTGAAAGAGGCTGAGAGCATGAAAAGCCACAACGATGGTATGGGTTCTAGGATGGAACAAAAAAATGATGGGAAAAACTCTTGCTGCTCTCTCTTGCCATTTTATTATATATATGTTTATGCATTGTGAAAACAAAAGGTTGTTGAATGCATGTACGACTGAAAATAGAATGTGTGTATCTGCTTAAAGTAATTGTGGATGTTGGAATGGTTAATTCCTTGCCCAAGAATGGACATGAATGAGCTCATGTGCCTATTGGGAAGGCATGAAAAATATGAAAGTCTCCTTGATGAGGCTTGGACTACCATGCCAATTGGGCAATTAAATGATTGATATTAATGCCTATATTATGCTTGGTCTAACATAATTTCAATGATGCATTTCAAAGGTGAGAAAGGTGAAATCCAGTGGTGCACATTGATCATGGCAGTAGATCAAAAGTTGCTGGACTTGGCTGCAAGTGTCCTTCAAACGGGCCAAGACCCAAGAAAATCTTGGAGAGATGCTCAAGATACAGAAAAGGTAGAATGAAATGAACCACTAGATTTTGCAAGACTCTATTGGTTTGCAAAGGGAGGTGAAAATCCTTCTGGGAGAAATCGATAAAGGAAAGGAAGGTGGATCAATGATGGGACATTCATCCAAGCAATCCATTGAGAAACGGTCTAGGCATGAAGACTCAAAGGAAATTGAGTAGGTAAAGATGAAGCAGCCAGTGAAATGCTGGGAATGTGGAAGACATAATTTACGCTGGTACTGTCCAACGAGGGAACATGAAGAGAGCAGTAGCCACAAAGTTCCTAGGCTTCAGGATAAGCCGAAAGCTGAGAACCAGCAGGAGAAGTTTGTGGAATCTGAGGGGCTTGGTCCTGAACGTTCAAAGTAAATAATTGAACATGGGACAGATCTGCAAAATTTTGAAATTTTGGATGTGCAAATTGTATATGTATTCCTATGTATTGGAACACTGAGGACGGTGTTATTCCAAGGGGGAGGGGATTGTGATGTCCCTGGTTTTGACCCCATTCCATTAAAAGGTACATGATGTATATATTGTAATTAATCATGGTGAGGAGCTAAAGGCAAAAGCCCCACCATCGATTTGGTTGTGTATGTTTTGGAAATAGGGATAGTTGCCGATGGTATATCGTGGTATCCAACACATTATAGTTTGGCATCATGTAAATATGCACATCAATTAAAATAAACCTACATCCAGCTACGACGGTGCAAATTTGAATGAAAAGGGCATGATTCCTAAGGTTAAGGGGGGGTTGTCCAACCCATGGAGGTCATTGGGAGTTTGCCATATGTCACCACCCTGTTTGTTTTGCTCATCTTCCCTTATGTCATCCAACCACCACTTTAATGTTCTACTGAGTTCTTGAGGCAGTTATTGCTGGAAGTGGAGGGTAGTAGGACTGTCAGTCTTTGCCACATGCTCACTCCACCAGCTGTCTCTCCACCTTCACATGGGTAAGGGAACCATCACTATGCCACTCTCTAGGTCATTGGGTTCACTCTCACACAGGGACGCGCGGGGGGGCGGTTCATCTTCCTCACACAGAGTTGAGTTAAGAAGGGGTGCAATTTCTTGTTGGGGGGGTTGCCAGTCCTTTCACACACTACCTTGCTAATCAAAGAAACATTCTTCCTCTCGTTCAGATAGGAATTCTGTGTTTTGATGCCTCTATTGTCAGACTGTAAAATGCTACC
Source organism: Pseudotsuga menziesii (assembly GCA_001517045.1). Classification (NCBI taxonomy): domain Eukaryota; kingdom Viridiplantae; phylum Streptophyta; class Pinopsida; order Pinales; family Pinaceae; genus Pseudotsuga; species Pseudotsuga menziesii. The sequence goes on from LPNX010443071.1 coordinate 64,467, forward strand.
ATGATTATTCACTATGGGGTTTCTTTCCGTGGTTTTCTGAGTGATATGTCTTCCCCCTGTTCATGCAGGGAGTTCGTATCTTCTACCATTACCAGACTATGCAGTGTTCTGTTTACTCCACCATGGAACCGTGGTCATGATCTATTCATTCATAATTTTGCTTTGGCTATGTCCTTCTACCCTCATGCATAGATTGAGAATCAGTTCCTTCCCCATCTGTAGATTGTGTATCATTCTGGTTGATTCTTTCTGGGATTGGACTACTGATCTATCCATGGTTGGGTTGCTACATGTGCAAACATCCTTTCGGGGTTTTGCTGTGTGTCTATGTTTTTCCCTATCTATGTTGGGAGTTTGGGGATTCCTTCCCTTTTGCATACTAGGTAATGCTGTCGTCATTTCCTTATAAGATTGGGGCTATTGGTGATTTACCGTAGTTTTGGGTTGTTTCTTGGTTACTGAGGCTGCAGACATCTTTTGGGGTATTGTTGTTGAGTTGTTTTGGACACGCTAGGGTGAAGAAAGACTCTGGAGCATGGTTTGACCTAAACTATGATTCACATTTTGTTTGGGGTTGTCACCCTGTTGTCTTTGCCTTCTTCACAGAGCTGTGAACTGTTTGTTTTACTGTGGCATGCAGTGGTTGGTATTTGGACTATTGAGAGTAGGATTAGAGGCTGGGGTTGCTTGATAAAACTGGTGTTTGAGGCCACCAGCTTATCATTTAGCTATTCTTATCTCCTTGGTGGCCTGATAAATGCTACTATGTGGGCTTGGATGATTTGTGTACCTTGGCTATGTGTAAGCCTGCTTTGACCCTTATTCCTTGAGGAATCATGCCCAGCTTGGGGGTGGCAGTGTTGCTGAGAGATTGATGAGCACCCTGGCCTATGGTTGGGTGGAACATTGTAGTGACGTAGCTGGTTACGGGACGAGTTCTTATCAGATTAGTATTCATGTCCATTTTGTCTCTGCATTTATACTTATCGATTAATGAATATAATGAACATGTGGTATGCTAGAATGAATGAATGCTTGCTTCCACTATGTATATGAAGGATTATGCATCTTAGTATGTTTTATGCTTTAAACTTTTTAATTCAACATTATATGTCTGTTCATGTTCATGGGGGCTATTTGGTCGTACGTTAGGTGATAGTGGCGTCCTCTTCGCCAATCGAAGGGTTGGGGACATGACACTTTTTGAAGATGATAGTAGGTGTTTCCTATCATGATGATGGTTGTGAGTGCTATGCCTTTTCATAGATGATATTAGGTGTGTCCTATCATGTTGGCCAATGTAAGTGCTGGGCCTTTCTGACATGGTTTTTGGATGTGTTCCTCCCATGGTCAGATGTGAGTGATGGGCGTGCCTTTCTGACATGGTGTTGGATGTGTTCCTCCCATGGTCAGATGTGAGTGATGGGCGTGCCTTTCTGACATGGTGTTTGATGTGTTCCTCTCATGGTTAGATGTAAGTGCTGGGTGGGCCATTCTGACTTAGGGTCATATATAAGCACTAAAGAAGACCTACATGGAGGCTAGGCCTACAACCAGCATGAAAAAGGGCTAGCTCTATAGGACTTCCTATGCCGAGAAGAATCAAGAGATAGCACCCGTGATGATGACCCGGTGATGATCCAACAGTGATGATCCAAATTGAGTGATGATCCAGATCCAGTGATGATGATACAGTAGTGACAATCCAGATCCAGTGATGATGATCCAGTAGTGATGATCTATATCGAGTGATGATCTAGATCCAGATGAATATGACTTGAAGATGAAGATGACTTGAAAATGAAGATGACAAGAACTCGATGATGATCCAAATGATACAGAGAAGAAGACTTGTGCTGATAAATTGTATATGTATTCCTATGTATTGGAACACTGAGGACGATGTTATTCCAAGGGGGAGGGGATTGTGATGTCCTTGGTTTTGACCCCATTCCATTAAAAGGTACATGATGTATATATTGTAATTAATCGTGGTGAGGAGGTAAAGGTAAAAGCCCCACCATCGATTTGGTTGTGTATGTTTTGGCGATAGGGATAGTTGCCGATGGTATATCGTGGTATCCAACACATTATAGTTTGGCATCATGTAAATATGCACATCAATTAAAATAAACCTACATCCAGCTACGACGGTGCAACTTTGAATGAAAAGGGCATGATTCCTAAGGTTAAGGGGGGGTTTTCCAACCCGTGGAGGTCATTGGGAGTTTGCCATATGTCACCGCCCTGTTTGTTTTTCTCATCTTCCCTTATGTCATCCAACCACCACTTTAATGTTCTACTGAGTTCTTGAGGCAGTTATTGCTGGAAGTGGAGGGTAGTAGGACTGTCAGCCTTTGCCACATGCTCACTCCACCAGCTATCTCTCCACCTTCACATGGGTAAGGGAACCATCACTATGCCACTCTCTAGGTCATTGGGTTCACTCTCACACAGGGACGCGCAGGGGGGCGGTTCATCTTCCTCACACAGAGATGAGTTAAGAAGGGGTGCAATTTCTTGTTGGGGGGGTTGCCAGTCCTTTCACACACTGCCTTGCTAATCAAAGAAACATTCTTCCTCTCATTCAGATAGGAATTCTATGTTTTGACGCCTCTATTGTCAGACTGTAAAATGCTACCATGATTATTCACTATGGGGTTTCTTTCCGTGGTTTTCTGAGTGATATGTCTTCCCCCTGTTCATGCAGGGAGTTCGTATCTTCTACCATTACCATACTATGCAGTGTTCTGTTTACTCCACCATGGAACCGTGGTCGTGATCTATTCATTCACAATTTTGCTTTGGATGTGTCCTTCTACCCTCATGCATAGATTGAGAGTCAGTTCCTTCCCCATCTGTAGACGGTGTATCATTCTGGTTGATTCTTTATGGGATTGGACTACTGATCTATCCATGGTTGGGTTGCTACGTGTGCAAACATCCTTTTGGGGTTTTGCTGTGTGTCTATGTTTTTCCCTATCTATGTTGGGAGTTTGGGGATTCCTTCCCTTTTTCATACTAGGTAATGCTATCGTAATTTCCTTATAAGATTGGGGCTATTGGTGATTTACCGTAGTTTTGGGTTGTTTCTTGGTTACTGAGGCTGCAGACATCTTTTGGGGTATTGTTGTTGAGTTGTTTTGGACACGCTAGGGTGAAGAAATACTCTGGAGCATGGTTTGACCTAAACTATGTTTCACCTTTTGTTTGGGGTTGTCACCCTGTTGTCTTTGCCTTCTTCACAGAGCTGTAAATTGTTTGTTTTACTGTGCCATGCAGTGGTTGGTCTTTGGACTATTGAAAGTAGGATTAGAGGCTGGGGTTTCTTGATAAAACTGGTGTTTGATGCCACCATCGTAGCATTTAGTTGTTCTTAGCTCCTTGGTGGCCCGATAAATGCTACTATGTGGGCTTGGATGATTTGTGTACCTTGGCTATGTGTAAGCCTGCTTTGACCCTTATTCCTTGAGGAATCATTCCCAGCTTGGGGGTGGCAGTGTTGCTGAGAGATTGATGAGCACCCTGGCCTATGGTTGGGTGGAACATTGCAGTGACGTAGCTGGTTACTAGATGAGTTGTTATCAGATTAGTATTCATGTCCATTTTGTCTCTGCATTTATACTTATCGATTAATGAATATAATGAACATGTGGTATGCTAGAATGAATGAATGTTTCCTTCCACTATGTATATGAAGGATTATGCATCTTAGTATGTTTTATGCTTTAAACTTTTTAATTCAACATTATATGTCTGTTCATGTTCATGGGGGCTATTTGGCCGTACGTTAGGTGATAGTGGCGTCCTCTTCGCCAATCGAAGGGTTGGGGACATGACACTTTTTGAAGATGATAGTAGGTGTTTCCTATCATGATGATGGTTGTGAGTGCTATGCCTTTTCATAGATGATATTAGGTGTGTCCTATCATGTTGGCCAATGTAAGTGTTGGGCCTTTCTGACATGGTTTTTGGATGTGTTCCTCCCATGGTCAGATGTGAGTGATGGGCGTGCCTTTCTGACATGGTGTTTGATGTGTTCCTCTCATGGTTAGATGTAAGTGCTGGGTGGGCCATTCTGACTTAGGGTCAGATATAAGCATTGAAGAAGACCTACATGGAGGCTAGGCCTACAACCAGCATGAAAAAGGGCTAGCTCTGTAGGACTTCCTATAACGAGAAGAATCAAGAGATAGCACCCGTGATGATGACCCGGTGATGATCCAGTAGTGATGATCCAAATTGAGTGATGATCCAGATCCAGTGATGATGATCCAGTAGTGATGATCCAGATCAAGTGATGATCCAGATCCAGTGATGATGATCCAGTAGTGATGATCTATATCGAGTGATGATCTAGATCCAGATGAATATGACTTGAAGATGAAGATGACTTGAAAATGAAGATGACAAGAACTCGATGATGATCCAAATGATACAGAGAAGAAGACTTGTGCTGATAAATTGTGTCAAGAGAATACCTTCCTAGTTAAGAGGGAGTGTTGATGTAATTGTAACTTCAGAATGTATTTAGTTGTATATATTTTGTATTGTACCCCGATGTTTATTCTAGGAAGTGTCTGTAATTTATTTGAGTCATGTCATGCCCTGATGTTCCTATCAAGAGATTCAATAATGTAAACAAGTCATGTAAATTCGTTGTGGGTAACCCTCCTATTGTTCAAGGGTTAAATTCCCCACAGTTGTGGGGCACTAGGGCTATTAGAATCTCCTAGAGAAGTCGACCCTAGGTGAGTTAATGTAAGTTGGACCTAGGTGAGTTAATGTAAGCTGGGTCATTAGTACCCCAGTTGTGGTTACTCAAGCCTACATAACTGACTTAGGATTACTCGAGCCTACATAACAGAGTCAAATATTAAGTGAACGAAAGAATATAAATAGAGAGTGAGACTCTCTATTTATCACACACACTCATTCACTCACTGGGGCACATGAGTGAGAGAAAAAGTTGTTGGGACAAGAGAGAGAGAGACTACTGCTATTGGGAGATCATCATACTATTTTTTGGGGTTTTTCTTTTGGTGCTTATTCTATCTTAGAATCAGTTGCAGGGTTTTCTCCTTTATGGTTTCACCAAGGAAAATATTTGTGTTCATTTTCTCTTGTGTTTTATTGTTGTGCTTGTTATTCTCTTAGATAAGATCCTAAGATCATAATGCTAGCTTGAAAAATAAAAATCCAACACATTCTTGTACTCCAAAATATATGTTCTTCTTTTCCAAGTATTGGAGATCCATTTACTGTGTAAATCTCTTCTTATTGATCCATAGTGGTTTTAATGGGATCTTCCTTCTAGTGGTTAAACTGTAGTGAAGCAACCTGGCTCTGATACCAATTGTTGGTTTATTGGTCAATACTAAGAGAGGGGGAGGGGGGTGAACCAGTATTCTTATCTTTTTACTATTTTAACCACTTTTTAAATCCATCATTAAAAACACATAACAACAAGAATAAATAGAACACAATTTTAACGTGGAAGCCCAATATGGTAAACTACCAATTCATCCTGTTACTGCAAAATTGTTATTTACAAATATTTTTTCCTACTGCTAAAGACAATGATGGTATTACACCCTATTTACCAACAACTACGGGAAGGAGGCTACGAACCGCTGGTTTATTAGCTACTACTGAAAGGATGCTACGACACCCTATTTACTAGCTACCACTAGAAGGAGGTTGCGATCCCTTGATTTATCAATTGATACTGAAAGGATGCTAGGACACCCTATTTACCAGCAACCAGTAGAAGGAGGCTATGACCCCTGGTTTATCAGTTGGTACTGAAAGGATGCTACAACACCCTATTTACCAGCAACCACTAGAAGGAGTCTACAACCCCATAGTTTATCAACTGCTACTGAAAGGATGCTACGACACCCTATTTTGTCAGCTAAGACTGACAGGATGCTCCTACACCCCATGTACTAGCTTCTACTAGAAAGAGGAAACAACCCCCTACAGGTCTGTTTCCTGCCCTAGCACCACCCTTCCACCCTAATAGGTTTTATGTAATATGCTATATTTCTTTTCCCTCCATTCTCTGTCACACCCACTAGTCTCTATTTCTAATTTTCTGATGTAGACACTTGACACTTTATCTCACTCATACTTATGCATATAAGTATCTTCACATCTTTTGTGGATGTATTGTTCTGGAAACACACCCTTTCACAAACATGCCCTTTCAAATATGATAATCACACTTATCAAAATTCTTTTTATGAACATTTAATTATTAAAAATAAAACTATTAGATTGTTGATTGGAATATTTCACCTCTTGCGGACAGCAAGGTGTTCCGCTAGGCTGAATGGTTCAGATCCAGAACAAATAGATCACAGAGGTTGGTAACTCCCCCTAGATGTTGTAGATATCTGGAATTTAAGGCTTTGATAGTTCACCCGTGTACCTGCAAAAGAGTTGAACACGAAACAAATCAAAGCAACCAAAATATGATCTACTAATCTATGCTAGTGACTAAGGAATCTAGCAATATATATTTGAAATCAAACATCAACAACATATATGGGACAGAAAATCAACTTGCATTAGAAATATGAAGAATTTTACAACCAAGCCATAGTGTTGACATGCATCTCCATGAAACCAGCTCTTCATCCCCAAAAGCTCCGACTCTAGCTCTTTATGCTCTCTCCAAATGATCTTGGGCCAAGAATTAGTCCAACAACATAATGGGTGAGGTGGCCTCTAAGATCCTAGGATGAGGGATCTCGAGCTCAACCAACCCAGAACAGTAGGGATAAGTGATATCTCGAGGCTTATCATCTAGAAGCCTCGAGAAGCTTCTCTTTTTCCCCTTTTATCCAAGGTACCACGCTTCTCCTTCTATGACAGAGTGGTTCTGGTAATAACCACGTATGGGCTAAGGGTGACAGGCGGTGGCATCGCTTGTGGACAACCGATGAAAAGCGGTGCGAGCAGGGGTACCGCTCCTGGATAAGGGAGGATGAGTGGTGCTAGGAATTTGTATGAAATACTAATAAGACACCATTTAGTATTCACTCTAGAAGCTGGGATTTTAGGGCAAGTAGGTATGTCCAAGGTCTTATCACATGATCGTGACAGGATTTTGGTATAACATAGATACTCTTCCAATAATGGCATATAATATCTTCATACTTGTTGGAATCACTTGTAAGGATTGTAGGAAATATTTACTACATGTAAATATTGAACCAGAACATTCTTTTGCACCCTTTCATTCATTAAGCACCTCAGAATTCATTTTCGTAGCTCGACTTAACGCTTTCTAGTGCTTACGCAATCTGCTTCTCCATAATCAATCTAGGTCGTTGATCTAATTTTGAGACTCTCTGGTTCATCGATATAACACATATATTTAATCCTCAAAATCATATTTCCACACCATAGTTTCCTCATCAACGATTCCCATCATTGATCTTCGTTGGGCATTTTCCTGACCGTTGATCTGATATAAGATGCAGATTGTAGGATGCAAAAATGTAACATTTCCTCGAATCATATCTTGACATTCTGCAAGATCCTTTCCACAAGATACATTCCACATGATTCTTTTCGCAATATCCTTTCCATAATATCCTTTCCATAAGCTTCTTTCCACACTATCCTTTCCGCAAGATTCTTTCCGCAAGCTCCTTTCTGCAAGCTTCTTTCTGAAATTTTTCTTCCTCACTGCCGATCTTTTGCGAAGTATTTCCCAAAATTCGGACTTCTAGATTATGGGTTCATAGAATCTTTAAACGTTATTTCTGTAATTCTCTTTCTGCATTTTTCCATCCGCGTCATCTATCTCTTTTAGTGGAACTAATCTTAGCCGTCCGATCTTGATCTTTTGTGTAAGTTTGGATTTTTTGCTTGACTGTCGAAATTAATCCTTAACTATCAAATCTAGTGCAGAACTAATATAAGTCATCTGATCTTGATTATTACGGAACTGATCCTTAAGCATCGAATCTCATGTGGGATGCTTCCTGACCATCAGTTTTATATCGAATGCAAATCTCACCATGACTTTGCGGATCTGCACGATTTCTTTGCAAAAATCCTTTGCGACTATTTCTAACAGTTTTGAATATTTATATACACCAATAATTTCATCATGCTGCTGATTATAAAGAATTTATAAACACCCTTGTGGATATAGTTTCTCTGAAGAATTTATAAACACTCTCACAGATATAGTTTCTATGTTACTCTATCTCCCATTTATTTCACTCTTCTACAGTTCCACTCTTCATTTGTCTAACCAGCTTTGTCATTCATACTGCATCTCTACTTCCACTCGACCTCTGTTCTTTGTCTCATTAACCATTGTTTATATCATATTGTCGACATTGTCTTGGAAGTCTTTAGATCAGTCTATCATGTTGTCTTATCATCCATGTCCATCTCAGCCATTGTATTTGTTATAAATGAAATTTTATGATATCATCATTAGGACACCATCATATTTCTATGTCATCATATGTGTCATGCCACATCCTCAACTATGCCATGCCATGCCATCACTATTTTATGACATCATCATTAGGACACCATCATATTCCATGTCATCATATGTTGCATGCCACATCCTCAACTATGCGATGCCATGCCATCACTACCTTAGTATTTCACTGAGTTTGTCCTGTCATCATATCCACTGGTTATTATGTTGTCATCTGTGAACACCTTTGACATCAATGACAACTATATACTTAACATTCCCTCTATTTCATCCATCGGGTTACACAAAATACTTTAGATTGTATGTGGTCATATTGGAGTCTACAATTGGCATGGTGCTGGTTCATGAAAATGAACAACTCCAATAGAATTTCATCTATTACCTTAGTCGAGCTTTGGGTGGGCCTGAACTACAATATTCATACGATGAGAAGTTTTCTTTAGCAGAGGTGTATTCTGTTCAAAGGTTGTGTCATTATATCCTACTTAGGACAACCAATATGGTCGTGGATTTGAATCCTTTCTAATATGTTTTATCCCGATACATATTCAGGGGAAAATTTAATAAGTGGATTGTCATAATTCAATTTTTTGACCTATATTTCCAATCTACTAAATCCAAAAAATCCTTGGTGTTTATAGAACTCATCTCTGAGTTTGCGAGTGACGAGAGTACAATGAGATAGGATGAATCATTTCCAAATGAACACATCTTCTTGATCTCAACCACTGATCCTTGGTATGGAGATATTCTAATATATCTTTAGAATTTGAAGTGTCCAACAACCTTCTCATGATAACAATGATGAAATTTATGAATGAATTCCAAAAACTACCTCATCCTCGATGCTAATCTTTATAGAAAAGGGGTAGATTCAATCCTTCATCAATGTCTTACTCATGAGGAGGCTAAATTTTCCATAAATGATTCCCATGGCAGAGCATGTGGGGGTCATTTATCAAGGTTAGAAATGACCCATAAAATATTTTGTGTCATTTTTTTCTATCGCACCATCTTCAAACATTGTGTGGAAGTTGTTAAACATTTTCATCCTTGCAAGTTTTATACGATAAATATGCGGTCACATCCTTATACACTTTACCCCATCATCGCGGTAGGGCCCTTCACTAAGTGGAGGGTAGATTTCATGACCTAGAACCCAATTTTGACTAGTGCATATAAGTACATCATTGTCGATGTTGACTACTTTACTAAGTGGAAGAGAAAATTCCTACCTTCAAAGCCGATGGTGAAACTACAGCCTTTTAACACAAAAATTGGCCTAACCTACTCTACAAGGCCTACACCACCTACATGCATACATTTCCTAACCCAATGTAACCCCACGCCCACATTTAACCTATGTTTCTCTCACAAAAGGCTAAAAAAATAAAAAAGGCTTTAAAAAACCCCCAAAAGAGCCAAAATAGCTCACAAAGGAGCTAAAAAGCTCAAAAAGGGGCTAAAGCCTCCAAAAAAGAGCTAAAATCCCTAAAAGGTCCTAGAAACCCTGAAAGGAGCTAAAAATAAGAGAAATGGGGCTTAAAAACCTAGGTAGGGCCCAAAACCCTAACCAGGGGCTTTAAACCATAAAAATGTGAGAAAAACTATAAAAGGAGGGGTGAGGGTCCCTATTACTCATGACTATTCCCTTACCCACCATTACTATAGTCGCATGAATGCCTTGAGAGACCATCTCTCTCAAGCCATTCACCCCATTCACTCCATTCACCTCATTTCACTCATTTTCCCATACCTTGGTGTGTTTTGTCAGACTCCACACCAACCTTGCCTATGGAGAGGCGTCTTTCGAGTTTGGGAATGGTGGCCCTCTTACAAAAATACATGAGGTGTAATGGTCTTCATACTTTGTTTTATTTAGTTTATAGTTTATATGCTCATGCTTAGTTTATTTCTAATTGTTTGTTATAGGTTTTTCAGTATTTGTCTCTAATAGTGGGTTGCGGGTTTTGTTTGTTTTATCAATACATTGTATCCTTCCATCCTATAGACGAAAGGTAGGTGCTTCTGCACATAGCTAGGGTTTATTCTTTGCTAAAGTTTGGTGACCATAACGGTTCGATCCCACAATATCCCTAGGTTTTGAATAGTTTCCGTAGATCTTTGAATAGTTTCTTAGTAGTTTTCTATTTAGTTTCTTTCATTTCTATTACTGATCGAGCCCTCCTGAGGATGACCTGAACCAGTTTGACCATAGTACTAGTTACAATCGACCATTTTCAATTTTGATTTCAATTTTTTTTCTTCCACAGGCCAAGTTTCCTATTTCGAGCATAAAAGGGTGACCCCCTCCTTGATTTTGGGCCTAAATGGGTGACCCCCTCGTCACATTGGCCCCGACATGAGTGACCTGCCTTTATAGGCTGAGTCTCTTTTTTCGGGCCTAAAAGCGCAACCTAGTCACCTTTTTCAACCCTATAGGAGCGACTTGGTCGACTATCTGGCCTTGAAAGATGCAACTTGAATCTCACGTCACCTATCACTACTGTTTGGACTGTCGGTGCGGCTCAGTCGCCATTGTCCAGCAACCAGAAGTGACCTATATTTTCTGCAAGTTGTTTTATATTTGGCTGAGTTTATGGTTAGCTAATTAAAAACAAAAATATGTCTAATTCTTGGTTATATTTCTACATAATTCTTTTTATTTCAATCTTAAAAAAGTTAGTGGAAATATACCTTCTTAACGAGCCCTTCCTCCTCTACTCAATCATCACCCTCTGGGGTATTCTGAGATAATACATAGGGTTGATAAAGTGTAGTAATAGGCATCTATTCTTGGCATTTCTCCAAACCATTAAAAACAAGAGACTTGGAACCTAGAGGGGGTGGATACCGTGGGGGGTCTCATGGCGTTCGCATCCTCCCTGTTGAGAAACCTTGAACTTGAGGGGTGACCTGTGGGTCTACGAGTGGGGCTTGTTCCCACTTTGATGAGAACCCAACATTATTTCTTGGCCAAAGAGAAATACAAGAATAGGTTAGAAACAGTACATATTTATATTTGCTCAATTGAATACTTGCATTTTCAGTTCTGTTTTAGTTTTACTGGTTTTTACATATTGTATGTTTCCCATTGTCCAATCTACATAGAAAACCAGAAAGACCTGCTAACCACACAATTGCAGAAAATAATTTAGAACAGTACTCACACTTAAAATTCACACAACCACACCACTTAAGCCAACCAAAATTGGTTCATGATGCCGAGCGAACCTCTAAAATCAACCAATTTACTTTAAGTCAAAATTTTGTAGTTTGAGGACATAAGTCCCTAACATCCATAACTGTGGAAAATACTTGTGCTCTACCCTAAAACTCACTATGAGAAGTACTGCAGGAACCCCAAAGTAGTTGTACAATGAGAGGAATTGCTAAGCGAAATGGGACAACGACCTGCTCTGATTGACTAGTAAAACCTGTGAGGAAAAATCCAAGTGCTATCTCCTGGCGGTCTTAGTTGCTGAGCGACCACCTACAAGCCACTAGGAAGTCATTAAAATAGGGTCCATATATTCATTACTGGTTATTAAGAGAAAGACACCATTGATCCATCACGTTCCTCCTCTCTTCTTAGGGGGGAGGCCCCTTAGTTTCGACCTTTAAACCAGCATCGTCGATACCATACTTGACAACCCTATTCACCATCAGAAGGCCACACAACCTCTGACTTTGACTTGGATTCATACCAATTTGATCCACACTTGCATACTGCACCATCTAGCCCCATGGCTGGCGCAAATCTGGATCCTTTCTCCGGAGGGGTGAGTGGCAGTGGACCCACGTCTATGCCTCACCTCATCACCAACATCCCTGTTGATGGCCCCCGTTTCATTGCGCATACTGTTATAAGTTAACTACCCATTAGTAGAGGACCCACACTAACCCCCATCATTATTATTGTACCTCCATTCACACCCAGCTGCAGTGACCCGGTCATTCCTACGGTGCCCCCCCATACCTGGGGGTAGTTTCCTAGTTGTTACCACAATATCACCCCTCATACCTAGGGGTAGTGGCCTGTCCAACACCATCTTGACTATCCCCATCTCAAAACGTCAACTATAGGTACCCCAAATAATGAAAGGACATAAAGTTCCTACAAACTTCGGTGCCATCACCGACCCCTCCCACACCAATCTTGGGGCTAATCTCTGATTTATGGCATGCCTCAACTTGCCTGATTTGGATAGATTAACCAATGACCCAATCTGCCACCAACCCCACTGGCCTCCTATGCCAAGTAAACTTCCATCAGACATCTCAAAATTTGAAGGGAAGGCAGGGAAGTGCCCTGAAAATCATATCATGACATTTCATCTGTGGTGCTCTTCAAACAACATCATGGATGATTTAATTAGACTTAGGATGTTCCAGTACACCCTCATAGGCACCGCAACCAAGTGGTACATTGAGCTCCCGCAACTCGCCTACCCAAGATTCAACTCTTTAGCCTTCATGTTCCTGCAGTATTTCCAACTCCCTGTTCGCTATGACAACGGCGTGGAAATACTCCTATCTTCCTATCAAAATATGACAACTCATATAATTGACCACATCCATGAGTGGTGGTAGCACCGAATCCTATACAAGATTCATCTAGAAGATAGGATATTCCTCGATTGTTTTTTAAAGGCCTTGCTACCACCCATAGCAAAGGATGTATCCTTTGAGCACCCCTAGTCTAAGGAAGAGGCTAAGGATCAATGATTTGATTTAATTTATGCACAGTCAAGGTACCTGCACACCATTCTTCCTGACACTCCCCATGCTGGTACCTACCATTGTGACACACCAAGGGCATCGCATGCTGCAGATGGAATTATAGGTTCGGTGTCCCATCACCCACAACAACATGTGACACCTCCTATAATGCCACTGCAACCAAGCAACACCACTAGCATTTCCCACCCTAACCAACCCCCCAGCTACTCATGGTTGATGTATCATTCTATAGCCACAACCTCTTATGCACAACCTGTGCCACAATAACAGATCCATGCACCAACCTGGTTGGCAAAAAAATATTAGGGACAAATGGTCAAATTTGTATCCCCCCTAGCTCTCCCAGTCTACTTTGCGCCACCTGTGCAATCCATTTTAGCCTCCACCCCAGCCCCACCAACACCCTCTGTACAAGTTCTTTCCCAGGAAAATCGTCCCAACCAACCTACCCCCAACAACCAACAAAGGCAAGGAAGAAATAATCGAGCTAGGAATCAGGGCAACAACCAACCGCAAGGAGGCGGCCAACAAACGAATCCTCCCAACAACACTGGAGCAAACTGGCCAGCTCAAAATCCCCAACAACCCAACCCACCTAGATGAAATGCCCCATTTCAAATGAATCAGATGTCCAAACTATGCGATGTCTAAGGTCACTATACACATGAATTCCCCCTCATGGGTCGCGCCAAGCAAGTTCTCCAAAATGAAGCTCAGCATGGTACCAACATGACAGCTCAAGCCCAACCTAATCCAGCACCACTAGGCCCTCCACCCATGGTGCTCCAAAACCCATTACCACTTCAAGGACTGGTAGCAAGCACACTTGCTCCCTAACTCGCTTCCATAGCTCTTGGCGCACCTCCGACAACATAGATAGGTGTTCATCACCTGCTATCCCTGATAACCGAAGAGGTCAATTTGTAGAATAGGAGAAATCAGGATGGATCCAATACTAAACCCACTGACCCATCAGCGGCATCCACGTCCAGCATAACCAACATACCTCTTCACTTACCCCCTTTTCCCCCATGCCCCCCCATGCGGGGGGTTGCCAACAATTCCATGGCTAGATTTGCAGTGAGCTATAGCATCATCGGTGACTTGGCCCAGTCATCTATAGCCATGTCCACTCTTTAAGTGCTAAAAACATTCCCACCATAGAAAAAATCATTATTAGCCATGCTTGGTGCCATAGACCCCTCCAAATCCAAATTGATGACATTTGATTTGGAAAATAGAGAGCCCATAATGCCATCAACCATTGCCTTCCAAATTCCAGTATCCATTCAGAATTTTGTCATGCATCACTACATTGTAGATGAAGGGGAATCAACTTGCATCATGTCCACATTGGTCTAGCAGAAACGTGGATCCCCTCTCCTAGAACCATCCACTACCACTCTACGTTCTTATGATGGCCACCCCAGAAAATCTCAAGGCATCCTCCAACACATTCCCCTATCATTAGCCATAAAAATGTTGTTGATTGACATAGAGGTGGTCAACATGCAGTTGGAATATAACCTTCTCTTGGGATGGTGTTACATGTATGCCATGAGAACCGTGGCATCCACCGTGTTCCTCCTTATGATGTTCCCTCACGACGGGAAGTTCGTGATGGTGGACCAACTAACTTACCACAATCCGTAGGGGCCAATAGCACTAGCCAATGTTATCCCTACTATTGATACTTCCTTTGATAGTGTGGCCACCCCTTCTTTATTGGTAGTAGGCCCTGGGTCATTCGTCGACACTTCCATGACGAATTCCTTCCCCCTCGTACCACCCCCACCAACACCAAGCGAGACGACAAATTTGTGCATGCTCTCATCCAGCAATGTTTCACCCAAACCACAACTACAGCCAAATTCCTATTTGTATCTGCAAATCCAACCACATCCACAGCCCCATACGTAGCCACAACCTAAAAAACCATCACTAGGGAATTATTCGAGTTCCCTCCTAGGCCATACAATTTTCTTCCTTTTTCCCCCATCTGGAATTTTGAGCAAGACAGTAATGGCTACCTTGAACTTACCCAATATTACATTGGGGATCTCTGTGTGGTACCTCAATCCACTAGCTCAAACCCCAATGCCCCAATTTGTGTCAAGCCCCATTCAACCCATCATTTTTGACAAACATCCCCCTCTCGTCCCACAGAAACCACCTTCCACACCCGCACCAGCCTCCCCCCACCCAAGGAGGGATAGGGGAAAAAATTCCAAAGCAGTTGTTGAACCTCAACAAATCCCACCATGCTTCATGTGCGACGTGCAAGGTCATGCAATCCATAACTGTTTGGATATCCCCTTCATTTTCTCACACTTAGATTCCATGGATACGACAGAAAAAACTCCGGTGGTCGACCTTTCGAGTCTACCAAAGGCCAAGAACAAGTCATTGAGGACAAACCATGCATGCGCCCTTTGTGGTTTGTATGGAAATTATTCTCACCACTTCCAAGACTTGGTCGAGTTCCAGACTAGTCTTAGTAATATTTGAAAACACTCCCTTGAATTCGAGATCACCATTATTGAGGAAATCCACCCTCCAACTCCTTCCTCAAGCGCCATGACCATTTACATTATATTCATCTCCAACGACCCTTTCACTTTCAAAACCATCAATGATTCTATGGCCCTATCCAATCATTGTTTCAGTAAGGATGAGGAGATACTTGAAGCTTTAACCGCTCCTGAATACCCTTGGGATGAAATGCACCACCACTGCTTCTTCATCCTTGAAGAACCTATGTTGGCTTCTGACCAATTTTTAGTTGAGACCAAATATTTCATCCACGGGAAAGTTGACTGGTTCCAAAACCCCATTCAGGCACCAGATGCCTTTGAAGAAGGGCACATGGCCAATATATTTCCTACCATGAAGATCAACATCTCAACCAATCTTGTTATTGTTGAAGAAATCATGTTGGGGGCATCCTGTACTTTTGAGGAAGTCACTTTCTACAAAGCACTTTTTCAAGAAGTCCGGGACATCTCCGCATCGTCATACAATGAGATGTTGGTATTGGATCCATCAATCATGGAGCACCACATCAAAACATGTCCATATGTGGTACCTTTCCACCAAAAGAAGAGGCCCATCCACCCTTCCTATTTTCTCCTTTCACACACCTAGGGGGGAAAGTGGCAGAAATCTTCAAGCCAATCGGTGTTTCCTTAGGGGAATTCTGGAGTCAAGGTTGTTACCTTGTTCTTGACTCCTCTTTTTAGGATAAAATCCTAGTGAATCCAAGGGGGGTAGACCCTATTAATTTACTAAGGCTAATTACTTTAGTGTGATGGTATTAAATTGAATAAGTGGCTTAGGAGTTTGAAATTAACAATTGAGAACCACAAATAACAAGATGAAAAATAAACACAAATAAGCACAATGCTGACACACAATATATATATCTAAAGAACTAAACAAATAATCAGTGCCTTAAAATGGAGTTGCAAAATGATTAAATGTGCTTGCATTTTCTTGGAGTGAATGTTTTGTAATTGTCTCTTGGTACATTTTATGTTAATATGAAAAATGAGTGGATTAAATTAGGCGAGGGGGGACTCTAGATATACCCAAGGGGTACTTGGAATATGTCCAAAAATAAAACCTTCATGGCTACTCACAAGGTGTTTGTCTGCTAGATGGAGTCTCGAAGACTGTGTTCATAATACACCCGTTAGGGTGTAACAGAGATCAACGCCTCGACGTCACTTTCCAGTTGTTCCCACTCCTTTGGGTATTTTTCCACCGCTTATAGTTTGTTCGAGGTGTTGGATTTTCACCTGATGGTGGGTAATTGGGGAAAGTGAAACCTAATTAATCTAGTCACTCACGTTGCTTTTGATGTAGCTTGATTGATCGAACGAATTATAGCCAAAACGCAGAGCATACACATGAAGTCTTTGTAATTTTTAGTAAATTTTAATCGATGTGTTTTTATTAGAAAGAAAACCCTCCAGGAACCTCTTTCTATCCAAGTTGACCTCAAAGGGAATCAAGGAGAGGGTTGATTTTAATTGATTGCTTGCAAAAATTAATAGTGAATAATGAAGCAGCAAAATTAAAACAAACCACATGTTCTCTAATTAAATATACCACGATCCTCTTTCACCTTTTGGTTCAATCGGGATTCGTGGGGTAAGTATTAAAATTACTTTGAATTTATAATATGGAAGATATGATGAAATTAATCAAAGTAAACTATTTTTCATAAATAAAACTAATCTAGAGAAAAAAATAGGAGAAATGCAAAAAAGGGGAAAAGGACGCGAATCCCCTTAGGGGGATGGGGAATGGGCTCGAAAGAGCCTATTTGAAATTATTTTTTATTACTAGCGGTTAAAATATCAGAAAAATGATATAATTCCTCTTGGTTCTTATACAGAATGAACCCAAGACCTTACAAAGTGCAAAAATTAAAGATTTCAGAAAATGGGGAGACCCATGGGGGTTACAGATGGCCCAAAAGTCACTTTTCGGATAGCACCTCCTCCTCTTTTCTGTTATATCTGATAAAAAAAAGAAACCTTATTAAACTTAAATATTCCCAAAATCACTTTGAAAGTACCTTTGGGTCAACACACTTTTAACCGAAAACAGCTACATTAAAACTAGTTAAAAAAAGGTGAAAAAAAGAACCAAGGAAAACAAGCTTTACTTGGGATCTTGGATTTCCTTTTGGGAAGCCAATATGATGTGCACTGATTTCTGGATTTATCTTTTAAATTACGAAAGATAAATCTAATGCATGCAAGATACAAATTTTCTTTAAAATGCCACGCCAAAAAAGACGATTTCCCTAAAGCTAGATGTAGAATGCTTATGAAACCTTTTTTAAGAACAAGATCTAGATTATGAGATTTAAGAAGATAGATATATGTTGAATTTTACTCTACGATGATATATCTAAACAAATCAAATATATGAACCAAGTAACCAAGTAGATTTTAAATTTTAAGAGGAGAAAGAGAAGAAGGCAAGCTTGTAGCCGTGAAGATCAACCGGAGAGCTCCCAGTGGAAGCAATTGGACTATGTAGCATGAAAAAGTGAAGATGATGAGGAAAAAACTTGTTCAATAAATTCTCCATGGAAACCTATAAATAGCACACATAACACTTGCAAAAAGATTTGTGAGATCCAAGGATATACATACAAAAAGACTAGAGCAACATGATAATAAACTTATTGAAAATGCTAGATCTTGATCTTTACATACATATGAACAATAGAATCTAGAAATAAACTTATTTAAAGAATCTTTCCTTTTGATTGGGAGAAATATTGACAAGGTTAGATTCACAAATCAAACAAGAATAAAAATGCACCAAATAGAGGTTACCTCAAGCATGAGCAACAATATTCATTCAACTGAATGCCTTACACCATCTAGCCTCCAAAGCTTTCCTTTATTCACAATGAAAAATATAGCAACATTACAATAGAAACAGCTCTTCAGTCCAACTCTAACTAGCTTGGAAAGGAGGAAATTGTTCTTTATTTATAGTAAAAACTGAAACCCTATCCCAAAAGGGGCACAATTCCCAAGGATAGAGGGACTGCAGCTGCATGAGGAGTCAAGCTAAGTTTGATTTGAGTCTAACTGAGTGTGATCTGAGTCTAACCAACTGTAACTGACAATCAGAGTGCTGATTGAATTGACACATCAACCGGTTAACTGAAACATCAGCCAAACCACATCCAGATGAGCCCACACATGTGGAGGAGAGAGAGAGAGGGTGCAAATCCCAAGGATGCATGATGTGGTGCACTCCCACTTCAGCCCAGATCAACTCCTTCAATCAAGTCATGGTAAGCTCTAGTCAATCCAAAGCTGATGAGACTGATTTCAGTCAAATCAGATCAAATACCATTGATTTAGGAATTTGAATTTTCTCCATTATTTAATTAATTTATCAATTAAAATAATCAATATTTGATTTTTAGGGTTTACTAACCTGAGTGATGGTAAAATCACTCAAAACTTAGGAAAAGTGGGTTTATGCATTTACCAGGTGCTTTGAGTTAGAAAATGAGCACCCGGATGACTGAAATTGATTTATGAGCCCACTTTTATTACAAAACCAAATTTTCCATTTAGACTATAAAAAAATATCCTAAGTTTTGGAAAAATTAAAACATTCAAAAAACTAAAAAAATTAAAAAAAATTAAAACCTAGGGGGGACTTAGACATGTTCATATGACTCGACCATAATGCCTAGCATGTTTATACATTGACACATAGACTCTAATAACATTAATAGGCCTAAATTCCAAGCCGACCACCCCAACTTGGAGTTATTGAGTGAAAAACTCAGAAATTATCAGTCGTTTATTGAACAACCAATAATAAGCAAGGGAAAAAACACTCTGGGCTGATCAGATTGACAAATAAAGTCCAAGATACCGAGTCTTTTACAAACACTACCATGCTGGAAAATTTTATTACAACTCCCCGAATGGGGTATGAACATGTGGTAGATAAAAAACACTTCCTAGAAGCAAGTCTGATGGTCTTATGAATTATGAAAAAATCATCTTTGTCTGGTTCATGAGGCTCACATGATAACATCGAATAAGTACAACTTAGGTGGTAACATCTGACTCCAACTATTGGACGTGTCCTCGATTTGGTCATAGGGAAAAGAGAGGATACAAGAACACCAGAATCTTTGGCTTATACACCCTGTAAAAACATCTCAACTTGACAAGAAAACCTCAGTAGCACAAGCTTTATAAGAAACCAAATGAACCATTAAGCTGATTTATTTAAACAAAATAAATGTAACTAACTAATGAAAAAAAAGTTTTATTATAGCTAAGTACACAACAGAAATGTGAAAAGTAAATGCTCTCTTTTAAGGAGCTTATTTTCCTACTCTAAGCATGATATAAAAAGGTTAGGTGTAATAAAAAATCCAATGTAACCACCTAATCATTTAATTAACATAATTTTTTTTTCCTTGTCTTTGGTTACCAGCCAAAGTAGGGATACTTTATTTAGAAAATGAAAACCTGCATGATGCTCTAAAATGGGTGGGTTGGATGGGAAATCATAGGCATGAATAAAGTCATTAAAGTTCTTCCCAAACTGGTATGTGCTCGGCAATCGGTAAGATGAGGTAGATTGACTACATCATCATACTGATCATTAGGGATTATCAAATGATAACTCATTGCATAAGCCCCAAGTAGATCCAAATCATAAGGAACCTCTACATGTGAAGAAGATGGATGAGACTGATATTCCACTAATTGTATCACATCTAACTTTCCACAACGCTTCTTCTCAATCTATTCATTACTACTTATTTTGTGTGGCTCTACATGATATGATTCTGAATGATCATGTGAAAATTATGAATGCTTCTCTTCCATACTAAGATTTTCCCAGGTATCCAGATCCATGCTCCCCTCTATGGACATATCGTAGATTGGACTTACACAAATTTTTGAATAGACACTCCCGTTGCTGGACATATCATGGATGGGATTCTCAATAAGATTTTCACCAGTTGGATTATCTATGAAATTCCATTAGTCATCACTTCCATCTATGTTGGATATGAGAGAGTCTTCCTTGATGGTATCACATCCTAAGATATAACTACCCTCCTCCTGCTCATAATAATCATCCTTCAAATTTTTCGTTTCAAAGATATTACGAGAAGTTAAACTTTCCAAAACTTCATCCCTAAGTGATGAACATAGAGGATTGTCATGATACACATCATAAATCTCTTCACAAGTGTCGATCTCTGTAATGTTTCCGCATGAGGGCTTTCTGGAAAAATATTAGCATTGCAACAAACTTGAGAATACCTCAAATCTTCAATGTTTTTAGTTATGGTGACATGAGGAGAGTCTTCAACAATGTGTTCAACCATGGGTTCCTCGTGAAGCTCTTCAATAGGATCATCACGAGTGTGCTCATCTATAATGGAAGTCATGGGATCCTTTAACTCCTTTAGGTAGGTGAGGGCCCTTTCTGCAATAGTTACCATATCTCCCTCACCGTTATGCCACCTCTCAAAAAATATAGCACATAAGTCTTTAGGGGAGGTAATTCATTTATAAGGAAGACCACAAAACCATATCCATGCCTTCTTTTTCAAATAGTGAGAAAAAAATCGCATCATATTGTCCCTATGAAGTATGTTGAGTTTATTCACAAATGAAAGAAAGGATATGATGTGAATGACAGCTGAATCACCATTTCCACAAAAATTTGGAGCTTGAGAATATCTTTTATCCTAGAGATATGGTTCATTGTTAGGAAAACCAGGGATTCTTGAGAAATTGATGGGAGGATATGCATTGGAAATTAGAGAACCATAATATTTATCATCCATAATGACTTATCAGTAGCATATATCAACCATGTATTTTGTACTGAACCAGAGCTATCGAATAATGAGCATTTAAAGTTTTACTATGTCATATGAGCTCATCTACACACAACAAGTCTCAAAAAAATTATGAGAAAGTCGAATTTTATCCCTTCAATTGAGTCGCCATGTGAAAAATAAAACTAAGCATTTATAAATATTTCACAAAAAATATTTTTTTCTTTTCATTGTAAAAATAAAAAATGAAAAAGTCAATGGAGTCGCCAGATGAAAATTAAAGATCTACTCTAAGTATTCATCAAACAAAGAAAAAACAGAAAGGAAGAAAACAAAAGTCGTACTCCGGGAATAAAAAGATTTATCCCCGAAAACGACACCAAAATATGTTGTCACCTTTCACACACTTGGGGGGGGGGACATGGAAGAAATATTCAAGCCACTCGGTGTGTCCTTAGGGTCAAGTCTCGAGTCAAGGCTGTCACCTTGTTCTTGACTCCTCTGTTTAGGCTAAACTCTTAGTGAAGCCAAGGGGGGTAGACCCTATCAAGTTACTAAGGATAATTACTTTAGTATGATGGTATTAAATTGAATAAGTTGCTTAGGAGTTTGAAATTAACAATTGAGAACCACAGATAACAAGATGAAAAATAAACACAAGTAAGCACAATGTTGACACACAATATATATATCGAAAGAAGTAAACAGATAACCAGTGCCTTAAAATGGAATTGCAAAATGATTAAGTGTGCTTGCATGTGCTTGGAGTGAATGTTTTGCAATTGTCTCTTGGTACATTTTAAGTTAATATGAAAAATGAGTGGGCTAAATTAGGTAGAGGGGGGGACTCCAGATATACTTGAGGGGTACTTGGAGTATGTCCAAAAAATAAAACCTTCACGGCTACCTGCAAGGTGTTTGTGGGCTGGATGGAGTCTTGGAGACTGTGTTCATAATACACCCATTAGGGTGTAAGAGATATCGACGCCTCGAGGTCACTTTCCAGTTGTTCCCACTACTTTGGGTATTTTTCCATCGCTTACGGTTTGTTCGAGGCGTTGGATTTTTTCCTGATGGTGGTTAATTGGGGAAAGTGAAACCTAATTAATCTAGTCACTCACGTTTCTTTTGATGCATCTTGACTGATCGGATGAACCACAGCCAAAACACAGAGCATACACACCAGAGTCTTTGTAATTTTAGTAAATTTTAATCAATGTGTTTTTATTAGAAAGAAAACCCTCTAGGAACCTCTTTCGGTCCAAGTGGACCTCAATTTGGGAATCAAGGAGGGGGTTGATTTTAATTTATTTCTTGCAAAAATTAATTGTGAATAATGAAGCAGCAAAAATTAAAAAAAACACAAGTTCTCTAATTAAATCTACCACGATCCTCTTTCACATTTCGGTTCAATCGGGATTCGTGGGGTAAGTATTAAAGTTACTTTGAATTTATAATATGGAAGATATTATGAAATTAATCAAATTACACTATTTTTCATATAGTAAAACTAATCTAGAGAAAAAAAGAGGAAAAATGCAAAAAAGGAAAAAAGGATGTGAATCCCCCCATAGGGGATGGGGAATGGGCTCGAAAGAGCCTATTTGAAATTATTTTTTATTAACAGTGGTTACAATATCTGAAAACAGATATAATTCCTCTTTTTTCTTATACAGAATGAGCCCAAGAGCTTACAAAATGCAAAAATTAAAGATTTCGGAAAATGGGGAGACCCCTCGGGGGTTCCGAATGACCCAAAAGTCACTTTTCGGAAAACACATCCTCCTCTTTTCTGTTTCACCTGATAAAAACAAGAAATATTATAAAACTTAAATATTCTCAAAATCACTTTGAAAGTACCTTTGGTTCAACACACTTTTAACCGAAAACAACTAAGTTAAAACTAGTAAAAAAAAAGGTGAAAAAAGGAACCCAGGAAAGCAAGCTTTCCTTGTAATCTTGGCTTGAATTTTGGGAAGAAAATATGATGTTCACTTATTGATGGATTTATATTTTAAATTAAGAAAGATACATCTAATTCATTCACGCTACGATTTTTTTTTTAAATTCCATGCAAAAAAAAGATGATTTCCCTAAAGCTAGATCTAGAATGCTTATGAAACCTTTTTTAAGAACAAGATCTAGATTATGATATTTAAGAATATAGATCTATGTTAAATTTCACTCTAATATGATATATGTAAACACACCAAAGCTATGAACCAAGTAGATTTTAAATTTTAAGAGGAGAAAGGCAATCTTGTAGCCGTGAAGATCAACCAGAGGACTCTCGGTGGAAGCAGTTGGACTATGTAGCATTAAAAAGTGAAGATGATGAGGAAAAAACTTGTTCAAGACCTTCTCCATGGTAACCTATAACTAGCACACATACCACTTGCAAAGAGATTTGTGAGATCCAATGATATACATACAAAAATACTAGAGCAGCATGATAATAAACTTATTGAAAATGCTAGATATTGATCTTTACATACATATGAACAATATAATCTAGAAATAAACTTATTTAAAGACTCTTTCCTTTTGATTGGGAGAAATTCTAACAAGGTTATATTCATAAATCAAACAAGAATAAAAATGCACCAAATACATGTTACCTCAAGCATGAGCAACAATATTCATCCAACTGAATGCCTTACACCATCTAGCCTCCAAAGATTTTCTTTATTCATAATGCAAAATATAGCAACATTACAATAGAAACAACTCTTCAATCCAACTCTAACTAGATTTATAAAGGAGGAAACTATGCTTTACTTATAACAAAAATTGAAACACTAGCCCAGAGGGGGCACAATTCCCAAGGAGAGAGGGACTGCAACTGCATGAGGAGTCAAGCTGAGCTTGAACTAAGTATAACTGAGTCTGATCTGAGTCTGACTGAGTGTAACTGATAATTGGTGTCCTGATCGAACTGACACATCAACCGGTTAACTGAAACATCAACCAAACCACATCCATACGAGCCCATACGTGTGGATGAGAGAGAGAGGGCACACATCCCAAGGATGCATGCTGTGGTGCACTCCCTCTTCATCCCAGATCAACTCCTTCAATCAAGGCATGGTCAAATCCAGTCAATCCAAAGTGGATAATACTGATTTCAATCAAATCAGAGCTAATCCCACTGATTTAGGAATTTGGATTTTCTCCATTATTTAATTTATTTATTAATTAAAATAATCAATATTTGATTTTTAGGGTTTTCTGACCTGAGTGATGGGAAAATCACTCAAAAATTAGGAAAAGTGGGTTTATGGATTTACCGGGTGCTCTAAGTTAGAAAATGATCACCCCCATGATTGAAACTGATTTGTAAGCCCACTTTTATTACAAAACTAAGTTTTCCATTTAGACTATAAAAAAATATTCTAATTTTTGGAAAAATTAAAACTTAAAAAAAAGTTAAAAAATAAAAAAATAAAAAACCTGGGGGGACTTAGAAATGTTCATATGACTCGACCATAAAGCCTAGCATGTTTATACATTGACACATAGACTCTAATAACATTAATAGGCCTAAATGCGAAGCCGACCACCCCAACTTTGGAGGTGTTGAGTGAAAATCTCAAAAATTATCAGTCGTTTATTGAACAACCAATAATAACCAAGGGAGAAAACACTATGAGCTGATTGGATTGACAAATAAAGTCCATGAGACCGAGTCTTTTATAGACATTACCATGCTAGATCATTTTATTACAACTCCCCCAAGGGGGTATGAAGATGTGGTAGATTAAAAAAACACTTCCCAGAAGCAAGTATGAAGGTCTTCTGAAGTCCGAACAAATCATCTTTGTTTGATTCGCCAGGCTCACTTGATAACACCGACTAAGTAAAATTTAGGTGGTAACAGTTCCAAAGTTGTTGTGGTCAAAGCAGAAATAGAGAAACTGCGCATAGCCGGTTTCATCTACCCCATTGCATATAACACTTGGGTTTGCAACCCTGTTCACATGAACAGAAAATAGGACACCATCTAGGTTTGTACAGACTTCAAGGATCTGAAAATAGCTTGTTCCAAAGACAAATTCCCAACACCTTTCATTGACCAAATCATTGATGCATGTGTTGGACATGAGGTCTTTTCCTTCATGGATGATTTCTACAGATATAACCAAATTCATATCCAGAAAGAGGACCAGTACAAAAAAGCATTCACCACCCATTGTGGCACATTCACATATCGAGTAATGCCCTTTGGTTTGAAAATTTTTGGAGCCACCTTCCAGTGTGCCATGACCTCATCCAAATTATATTGGTTTATCTAGATGACTTCACAACTTGGTCATGGAAGTGAGCCCAACACATGGACGACTTGCGGAAAGTATTTTTGCAATGTCGCAAGTACAAAATCTGCTTGAAACCCCTCAAGTGTGTTTTTTGTGTCCCAACAGGCCGTCTGCTTGGGTTCATCATGTCCCACAAAGGGATAACAATTGACCCTCTCAAATTTCAAGTTATTATTGATCTCCCTTCACCATGAAATGTGCACCAACTACAAAGCCTCCAAGGAAAGGCCAACTTCCTTCACTACTTTGTACTAGAGTATATGATGAAAGCCCATGGATTCTTACTCCTTCTTCGTAACAACATTCCCTTTGTTTGGGATCAGCAGGTGTAGGAATCATTCGACGCACTCAAACAATACCTGGCTTTCGCACCATTACTTGCAACACTTGACTTCACCTAAGACTTCATCCTTTATGTGTCGGCCTCAAAAAACATCGTTGCCGGAGTCTCGATCCAGGAATATGATGCTCATCAATAGAATGTAGTTTATTACATTAGCTAGAAGTTGATAGGTCCCCCGCTGTGATATTTATCTGAGGAGAAACTGGCCCTCACCCTTGTATTCTCGACCCAAGAACTATGCCACTACATTATCGCAAACCATACCCAAGTAGTAGTGGATTCCAACCCAGTGTGGTACCTCTTAAGATGCCACCTCCTACAAGGCCCCGTGGTCAAGTGGGTAGTAATTATCCAAAAGTTTGACTCAGATTTTGTTTCCCCAAAAAGAACCAAGGCACTAGTGCTAGCCGTGCTCACGATAGACCTTCCACTATTGTCCACATCCCCACCACTCAAGGGTGACCTTCCTGATGATTTCTTATTCGTTATATCCACGGAAGACCCTTGGTATGGGGGCATCCTTCTGTACTTATGCACCCAAAATTTCAAGGCTCATTCAATTTGCGAGGATAGGTGATGCATCCAGCATCAGGCCACTTGTCATCTCCTGATTGGAGATGTCTTGTATCATTGTGGCATCAACACCATATTATGTCGTTTCCTCACCCATGAAGAGGCTGAAATGGTCCTTAACGACTGTCATAGTGGATCCTGTGGTGGCCACCTTTCGAGTGTGGAAACCGCTCAGAATATTCTGTGTGCTAGTTATTTTTGGCCTTCTATCTTCGCTTATTGCATCGAGGTGGTAAAACAATGGCGGAGCTGTCAGCTCTTTTCCCCAAAGGCAAGAAATCCCCCTATACCATTGCACCCTATGGTCATGGTTGACCCCTTCTGTAAATGGGAAATTGACTTCATGACAATTAGCCTACCTCGGCCAATGGCCATAAATATATTATTAAGGTTGTTGATTACTTCACCAAGTGGGCCGAGGCCATGCCCATATTTGATTGCAAAAGTGAAATGGCAGCATGTTTCTTCTTTAACCATGTCATTTCATATTTTGGTGTTCCCCAACAGATTGTCTCACACAATGGTAAACACTTTGAAGAAATTGTTTGGAATAAACTCTCAACCATGTTGAAGTTTGATCACTAGTTCTCATCTTCCTACTACTGCCAGGGAAATGGCCAAGTTGAAGTGGTCAACAAAATCAACAGAACTATGCTCCAGTGGATGGTAGGAAACTATAAATCCAATTGGAACCACATGTTGTTCTCCATCGTATGGGCCTATCGTACATCCATGAAGACTGCTACTGGTTTCACCCCTTTCCTCTTGGTACATGGTGGTGAATAAATACTCCCTATAGAGTTCCAAATCCCATCACTCCCCCTCACTATTGAACTCCTTCCCAATACTTCACCTTGGAAGAGTGACTCCTCCAACTTGAACAAACCGTGGAGTACTATTGAGCTGCTCTCCAAGCCATTGAAGTAGCGAAAACCCGGTCAAAATCCCATTATGACTCCCATGTCCACCCTTGTACCTTTAGCTAAGGCAATATGGTTCTTATTTATGATCAAGCCAATGATAAGTTTGGAAAATGAAAGCTCAAGTCAATGTGGTATAGACCATATATCATCCACTGTTGCCTTGGAAAAGGGGCATACATTCTAGCTGAATCTGATTGTTGGGGCACACACCCTAATGGTCCTTAAGGTGGATAGCTCCGCAGGTTTTGGGAGTTTGTAAGCGGAGCTACAGCTCAAAATAGTCTTAGGGGTGTCGAGGACAAGTCAAAAACTTTATTTTGTAATAAAACCATGGTCTAAAGCCAGGGTTTAGGGTTCAGGGTGCCCATGGTTTAAGTCCATGGTTTTGTAATAGTGCGCTGTTTAAATAGGCACTCTTGTAAGTAAGTGAGGTTAGGATTTTTGTGTAAAAGGAATTGATGTGAAGCTAAGGATAATTTTGTAAGAAAAGGTTAAGTCCCAGCTGTGTGCGTGGATGACCTCTGCAGCTGTGTGCATAGAGGGTTTTTGGGTGATAAGGAAATCTGTAGCTGTGTGTGCAGAGGCCTGCAGTTGTGTGCACGACTTTGAGGAATGAAGGGATCTGCAGCTGAGTGTGCAGATCAGAACTGTGTTTTTTGTAGAAATTTGAATAAAACACAGTTCTATGGACGTAACCCCTACACTGGGGGTGAACCACATTATATCTTGTGTTGTGGTTCTGTGTGTTGTTTATGTTGTGTTCTTTCATGCATTTATATCTATATATCTGATAAGTAGAGATCGCTGCTAGAAAATAACTTCGCTGTGAATTCCCAGTAAAGGGTTGTGCAAGGCACTGTTTTTTTATCTAACTGCGAAGCTAAATAAGTGAATGCTAAGCTCTGTGATTTATATTTATAATCTGTTAGAAGTTAAAGGTACAGTAATATCCCTCTTTTGCTTGTAGAAATATGGTTCTGCAGCACCCCATAGCAGTTTCGAGTGAGACTGCAACCTGTTCGTAGGTTGTTGCCAAAAGGGCCAACTCTGTGGGTCTTTTGTTGGTGTGAAGTTAAAGGTATAAACCCAGGTCTGCCCTATAGCCCAACAAATTGGTTCTGTTGCCGGTTGAACTCAGTATCTGCTCAAGAGGGGTTACTTCGTACCTCGAAGGCTATGTTCTAGAGGCCCTATGTGAAGGAAATCAGTGATTAGAATGATGAGACTTATCTAAAATTTTCTGAGCAAGAGAACAAATATCCGCGTCGTAGCGCAAACGAATTTTTACAAAGGTGTGTTTTTTGTGACACTTATGAAATTTTCTTTGGTAGTATCGACATAGAGTTGCACCAGTGGTTATCCAGGTTAACAAAGTGAAGGATGAACTTCCAAGCACGTCAGTTTCCTGCTTGGACCCCCGCGAGAATTAATATACTAAAAAGGGTGAACAACGAGATATCCCACGCTGTTGATTTCTGGACAATGCAAACCCTTGAAGAATTTGTGATAGAGTTTGCCATCGACATGAGTACCTCCTTTAGTGAAGCCAAGCGACAGTTTTTCAAAGGCCCAAGGGGTAAGTTTTTGAATTCATTTAGTTTGCGAATCAAAATGCTATTGGCTAAAAAAGGTATATTGCTCATTGAATCAGACTATTAGATTTAGTATTACTAACCTATGGTTGTAAGTGACAATACCTTTGACGAGCAAAGTGGTTTGCTGCGAACTGGCAAAAGGTACAAGAGAGATTTTGGATCCTATTCCCAGGGTCAGCATACGAAGTATCCCCCTGTAAATCCCACTGATTCAGAACCCAAAGAAACCCCTTCTATCGGAAACCCTCCGGTAACCCTGCAACGAAGACCTATTATGCCTGAGCACCCGTCGCAGTCTGAAAGTCACCCTAACGTGAGAACTCTTGTCGCAGGTCAGTCTACCACAGTAAGTTCCCCCCCACCTACTCCCAGTCCCCCTCCCTTCCCCCCTAGACCTACAATGGCTCATATGCATGACGACATTAAGCTCCCTGTTTTCAAAGGAACTGGATCAGAGGATCCAGAACAGTTCTGGTTTTTATGTGAAGCAGTGTGGACTGCTAAGTCCATTACGGATCAAGATACAAAAAGAGCACAGCTGGTTACTTCTTTTAGAGACCGTGCTCTGACTTGGTTCATGAAGTTCTCCAGCACTCAGAACCATGCATTGGCTGACATAAAAGCAGCAATGATAAAGGAATTTAAGAAGCCAAAGTCCGAGTAGCAGTGTATTACCGAATTGAAAGAGATTTAGCAGAGGCATGGAGAATCAGTGTGGGACTTTGATCAAAGATTCAAAGTTCTGCTAGACCAAGTCAGTTTCCCCATTGGACCTGCGCAACACAAGGAATGGTTTATTTCAGTGTTGTTACCGCATATTAGAAATCCACTCATGCAACAAAAGGTTGCTGACCAGCAGGAGGCTCTGGAAATCGCGATGAAGCTTGAAACCGCCCTTGTCGAAGATAACTCTGGTATCACTCAAATCCAAGCACAGTTGGCAGCGATGGCTCTGGAGCTCCGCGATATGAATAAAGGAAAAACCGGTCGTGAAGAGGTCTAGTGCACATAATGTTGGACAGAGGGTCACGACAAGGAACAGTGTCCTGTGGTAAGAAATTACCTGAATAATGGTGCGCCAAACCCATTCAAACATACTATTCTATATTGTGAGATCTATCGGACAATTGGCCAGCATTGACTTGAGAATTTTTATCTGCTACAGAGGTATGTGCAAGTCCCCAAGAACCCTTACTGCAAATTTTCTAAGTCCGTAGGACATAATGAAGATGAGTGTCGCAGTTATGACCTCATGAGGGAACGCACCTACGATGCCTATCAGGTACAAAATGAGGGATAGAGTAATGATGGCTATGGCTACCACAGTGGTGCATTAGGTAGAGGTGGTTTTGGAGGCCGTGGTCATGGTGGCATGGCTGGCAGAGGTCATGGTCATGTTGTGTTATAACTGCAACCAGGCCAGACATCTGGCTCGCGACTGTCGGAACCTGACTATGACATGCCGGTATTGCCGAGTAGTAGATCATGTGATTGAGCAGTGCCCGCAGTTGATAGCTAAGATTCAGGAAAGAAACAGTGCCCCTACTCAAAATATTCAGATGATTTCCGTCGAGAAAAGACCTACCCCTGCCATTAATGTCGTTACCCGAAGTGGAGCTACGACGCATATACAGCCTGCCGAGAAGCAAAATGACGAGGCTTGGGTTCGTAAGGCCTTCATGAAAACCCTCACCTTTGCTAGAGAAAGAAAAAATGAGACATTCATGGAAGCCAAAGAATATTTTGTGGATTCTAGCCCAGCAGTAGCACCTGCGCAGCCACATCAGCAGTAGTCGCAGCTGCAAGAAGATTCGACAGATAATGTAAGCACACTGTCCTCCTTTTTACAGAGTTGTCTGAAACTTTTAAGAAATCAGAATGCTTTAAGTGAGTTGCAGAAAGTTATTGCTTCTTGCGAACCTCAGCAAGTTTCTGGTCAGGCAAAAGCTGTTCATAGAGTAAGAAGAACTGGTAGGGAAATGATGTTGAACGCTCAGATAGGAGAGTATGAGATGACTGATGTGATCTTGGACTTAGGGTCAGAAGTCAATGTTCTAACCAAGCAAACCTGGGAACAAATGGGAAACCCTACCCTTGATTGGTCCCCTATATAGTTGAGATTATCCAATTAGCAAAAGATTGTGCCCCTAGGATGATTTCCTAATGTCCCCATAGATATTGATGGCGTCTGTACTGTAGTAGACTTCGAGGTTATTGAGATCATTGACGACAGCAATCCCTATCCGGCCTTGTTAGGTATTGAGTGGGCCATGGAAAATGCTGTAGTTATTAACCTTAAGAAGAGACATATGAATTTTGAAGGGAAAGATTTGAGAGCCATAGTCCCATTGGATCCCTCACAAGGAGCACGATACACAGACTCACTCGGAAACAAAGATCAGGATGTTCTAGAGCACATCTATAACATCACCATGAAGGAAGAAGATTATATTGATCCCAATGCCGAAGGTATTATGGATTGGCAGTGTGACAGCTCCTGTATGACGGACTCAGATGATGGTTTAGAGAACTAGTAGAACTGATTGTATGAGCTCCATGGACACAGATGCGCCAGAATTACCAAGTCTCTTAGATGGATTACAAGATTCCTACCTATTTTTGATGGTTCGACAGACCCAGAAGAGTTTAGTGCGACATTCTCAGGACAGATACCGGACTCCCAAACATGGGAGACTCTGGACTCCACATTCCATGCCACCATAGCAAGGTGGAGGGATAACCACAAGAAGTACATTCCTAGTTGGGAAGCTTGTCAGAAATCTCTTCGCCTAAGCTTTGTGAGTCAGCTCCAGGAGGTGTGCAACGGGTTCGCTGGGCAGGGTGGATTGCAGGAACACTTGGAGCACTGTTACGAAGCATGGAAACATGTACCTCAATGGGTACATGGGCTTATACATATCCAGGCACCTGTAGCAAAGAACTGGTATACGGAGGTCGAGCCTCGGCATGCTAATAGGTCTGGTGACAAAGAAATCACCAAGTGCCAACCTATGGGATCAAAGCTCACACCTTGGTCTCAGAATTTGTCAGGATATGCTGAAATTCAATATGGTGTCGATGGTCCTTATTATGACGCAGCTCCAGCCCAAAATCCGATCCTTGTAACACTGTCGATTTGGCTGCGTCGGTACTTTACTCGCCTTAATTTCTTGTCCTAATGGTATCCGCCGAAATCTAGCACCATGGAAAAAGGACCTCTATCAGATTTGGTGCCTTCAATGTACATTTATGGCAGATTTGGCCGATGGATTGTATATGAAGACACCTGGGTACAGGGAAATTGCATTCCTCATTTCCTTGAGTTTCACAATTGAACCCATGTCAGCTGATCGTGAGCTCCAGGACCTATTGAGAGAATTTGAACAGATGGGTCTACAACACATCTTCACCCCCCAACCTGATCCTACAGCCCGTGAAGAGAATCTACTAGCATCGACTTCACCAATGCAGACACGATCTACCAGGAAACAGTTTAAACCTAAAGTTTGTTCTAAGAAGAACGAGGAAAGACATAAGGAATCAGGGCAAACATTGGAGGATCCTGAAATGGATTCGCCTGGTTCAACAAAGATCCCAATTGAAGGAGAGGAGAACATTGCACCGCAGCGGACACCATATCTTCAGCCTATTCGACCAGGAGTTAAGCCACCTCGATGGAATGCTATGTTCACTATATGCACTCCCTCGTTGCCACTAGGTGTGCAGCTAGTTGGAACAATGACAGGGAAAATAGATCGGCTTAAGTATGCTGACCACGACACAAGTGACAGTGGGAAGTTTCCACAAATCGCACCTGCCCAATACTTGCATTTTGTTAAATATCAAGAAACTGGGGCGACCTTATTGGAAGTAAAATAGTGGGCTGCTGGCTTGGATCTAGCTGGTTTGCTGAAAATGCTCGATGTTCCCCATTATGGTCGCAGCACACAAGTCACCATCGTGGTCAAGCAGCTGCTGGCGTTAGTACATGACGGCTGCCTATGGATCAGTGATAAGAAAATCCTTATGAATGGTGAGCTCATTCATAGGATTACCGGCTTACCAATGGCAGGGCCTGATCCAGGGACAAAATTTCCCTCAAAACATGAAGATACGAAGCTCCCACAAAGCATGAAGGAGCGCTTTGGCCTGACGAAGGGGAAACATGGGTATCACACTTCTATGATTCAAGAGCAGAATATTCACTTCACAGTTGAGCTCTTGGCATGCAAAATTATGCGGAAATGTAGACCAACTGAAGTGCCTACCCCGGTCATCCGAATTGCTATCAACTGCGCCGAAGGCTACAGCTACAACTGGGCAGCGTATGTTGCGAAGGAATTCCTTGAAGACGCTCGTGATGCGCAGGAGAAAGGTAGGCCCTTCCACTACTCATTGTTGATTATCCTCATCGCACTGGTAGGATGGCAAGAACCTACTAAAGCACAGTTTGCTGCTGTACCAGTGCACATGCCTGGTGCAGCCAGGTACACATCGCTGTGGGTTTCATAGGATAAAACCCACAAACAGATGACAAACTATGTATTTGCCTTTTATATGATGAGTATCTCGTATGAGATCATAAAAACCCCACGGCTCATTAATGAGTTATTCTCTTAGTATGATGGAGCGGTCAATTTCAGGGCCGATATGCACCATATTTTTATCTAGACTTGCACAGATAAGAAGCATCAATGGTTTAAGTTGCCATATGTAGTGACTAAAGATGATATCCTCGCGATAGTATAGTAGTGGCCAGCAGAATGGTTAAAAGACGCAGGGAAAAAACCTAAGATTCCTGTCCCTCCTGTCACTGATATGGGCGCAGGCCCCAGTCACGCGCAGCAGCAAGAACCCCCCGCAGACAGTGATGAACAAACTGAGTTGCAGCAGACTGCCAGCAACCAGGGAGGAGATGGTGGAAATGAAGATGAAGAAGAAGAAGAAGAAGACTCAGTTAAAACTACCTCAGACCCTAATAGGCAGCATAAGCGCAAGACACCAGATGCAGAGGAAGTAGAAAAAACGCCGACATGAAAGAAAGCAAAGGCATCAAAGGATAAGAATATCAACGAAGCGCCTAGTGTGAAAAGTGTGGAGCTTGATGAGGCTTTGTCAAAATCCACCGAAGTTCTCACTAAACAATGGTCAGAGTTTGCAGCTGTGCATCTAGATGCCATCACCAGTGTAGCAAAGCACATCTCAGAGCTTAAGGACTTAGCAGGGAAATCAGTGACTAGCACTGCAGCCAGCAATACCCCAGTGAGCGCGCAGCTAGACCTAAGGCAATGGCTGGCCCGAGATAACAAAGGGAAAATTTCAAGCACAACTCTTATATTAACAGATGCAGCCTCTCGCTCGGTGATGAGTATGAAAGTTGGCATCGACTACACTAAGCTCTCTATGACAGAGCTACATCTCGATCAGTCAGCCATTATGAAAGAAATTTAGGCACGAGACCAATATTCACAAAAACAGTTAGAAGAGGCCATAAGTCAGCAGCAGGGCTTCGCAGCACAGCTAGAGGTAGCAGAGCAGAGAAAGAGGGATGCCGAAAGAAAGCGGATTACACTAGTCCGAGTTTTGGATGAGGCATGTCGAAGTCTTCCTGACTTCGACGTGCAGCTGGTGGAAGAGCCAGAACAAAGATTAGTCAGGCTGAAAGCCTACACACAGTAGTCTCGTAGTGAAATTGAGAAACTCAAAGAAGCACATGAGACTCAGATCGCGGAGCTTCAACTGCGCATCCCTCCGGAAACTCCACCTGAGGTTAAAGAACAGCGCCGCGCAGACATTCAGGAATCCGCAGTGAAAATTTTAGATATTGTGGGTAGCGCAGCAAAGTTGCTTGGAGACAGTGTCGAGGCCTGGACCACCCTACAGGAACATCCAGAAATAGGACAGCTGCAAGAAACCATCAAGCAACGACAGGCAAAGTTGGATACAGTAAAAGTGGAAATTAAGACTCTGCCACCGATGGAGAAAATGCTCAAAATAAAGCGCAGCAAGGAAATCCAGAAGGAAATTGAGACATGCAGGGTGAAAGTAATAGAGTTGGAAAACTCTATACAGCCACTTGTCAATGAGGCTTTAAATTTTGTACTATGGTGGATAGCCAGCTCAAAATTATGAAGGAGTATGATGCATTTGCACAGGAAAAAGCCAGCGAAGCATCATCCGCCGTACTACAGGAATTGGTGGAAAAGGAGAAAGCAGCTGACGACATCATGCATAGTCTCAATACTCAGTTAATTATCCTCTCAAAGAAGCTTTGTCCGCCAGGAAACCAGCAGAGTGCCCCGGAACGGGACACTGGTGAGTCTTATGGGCTTGTTGGGGCGCACACCCTAATGGTCCTTAAGGTGGATAGCTCCGTAGGTTTTGGGAGTTTGTAAGCGGAGCTACGACTCAAAATAGTCTTAGGGGTGTCGGGGCTGAGTCAAAAACCTTATTTTGTAATAAACCCATGGTTTAAAGCCAGGGTTTAGGGTTCGGGGTGCCCATGGTTTAAGTCCATGGTTTTGTAATAGTGTGCTGTTTAAATAGGAACTCTTGTAAGTAAGTGAGGTTAGGATTTTTGTGTAAAAGGAATTGATGTGAAGCTAAGGCTAATTTTGTAAGAAAAGGTTAAGTCCCAGCTGTGTGCGTGGACGACCTCTGCAGCTATGTGCGTAGAGGGTTTTTGGGTGATAAGGAAATATGCAGCTGTGTGCATAGAGGCCTGCAGCTGTGTGTACAACTTTGAGGACTGAAGGGATCTACAGCTGAGTGCGCAGATCAGAACTATGGTTTTTGTAGAAAGTTGAATAAAACACAGTTCTGTGGACGTAACCCCTACACTGGGGGTGAACCATGTTATATCTTGTGTCGTGGTTCTGTGTGTTGTTTATGTTGTGCAGGGATAATTTTAGGGGCGAATTTTAGCCCAGTGGGCTATTTTTCCATGTTTTCCTTCCAAAAAAGATTCGCCATTTTGCATTTTTTGAAGCCCTGTTTCACCCAATTTTGATGGGGTAAAAATTTTTCCCCCTAAAAATCACCAAATTATTATATAAACGATATAAAATCCTTGGAAATTAAATTATTTTTTGAAAAATATCGCCAATCATTTTATAGTTGGCATTTTAAGAATTGGTCATATTTGCCAACATTTATACACTTTTAAATAAGTATGGTTCCTTAAAATCATCCATGATGTTGTGTTCTTTCATGCATTTATATCTATATATCTGATAAGTAGAGATCACTGCTAGACAATAACTTCGCTGTGAATTCCTAGTAAAGGGTTGCGCAAGGCACTATTTCTTTATCTAACTGTGAAGCTAAATAAGTGAATTCTAAGCTTTGTGATTTATATTTATAATCTATTAGAAGTTAAAGGTACAGTAATATCCCTCTTTTGCTTGCAGAAATCTGGTTCTGCGGCACCCCATAGCAGTTTCGGGTGAGATTGCAACCTGTTCGCAGGTTGTTGCCAAAAGGGCCAACTCTGACGGTCTTTTGTTGGTGCAAAGTTAAAGGTATAAACCCGGTTCTTCCCTATAGTCCAACACTGATGGACAACTCTTAGAGAACCCCCATAATGGGCTCTACCTCAAGATATTTTACACTTAACATCACCAATGTGTCACTTGTAGCATAGTTTTGTCCTTTCTTGTTTTACACATTTTTTTGAAGTGAGTCTTACATACTATTTCCTTGATTGCACCAGATGGATCCTACCTCATGTCACTACATTGGATTTGCTAACAGAGCAAGAATATGGTCTCCAAATCTTTCCTCAGCTGCATGATTTATCTATTCCCTGTCACATGAGTTGATACATATTGATGAAATATGCATGGGCATTGCAACCAACAACCAAGATGAGTACGATGGTGTCACAGGCCTCTTGGCTGCCTCCCTCGAGTTTAGTATTCACCACCTCGATGTATTCTTAGAATCCGAGTTGAATAATCATTGCCGGTTACATGATCCCTACCTCTTTAGAGAGTTCCTGCATACTAAATAGTTGGTTAGAACATTTGAATCCATCACATTCACACATTTTCCCAAAAACCTCAATAGTGTAGCAGATCAAATGGCTAATGACATTCTAGAATAGCACATTCATCATCACATATGGGAAGCATATAAAAAAATACATCATACATCATATATAAACATGCATACATGTGTAAACATACATCATCTAGGAATTTCTCACATCATAAAAGACTCACAGATAAAAACCATAAAAGCGCATCCATGTGCGTCAAAATTATATATATATATATATATATATATATATATCACATGTCCAAATATTTCCAATACAAAAAGAGAATCTACATATGCTAGCTCAACTGAATATACATCGTAATACAAAAATCCTAAGTGCACCAACGCACTAGGGGCAGCCCCACTAGCTGCTAATCAGAGTCGGATCCATCCTCATCCTCATCTGACTTTGTATCCTGCTCACTCAAAGGAATCCACTGCAGAGGCACATGGAAGCAGGAAGCAATTAGATAATCATCTAGATACTGCCAGCCATCATCAGAAATCCCCTCCAAAAGCTGCTCCACATACGGTCGTAAATCATCCAGATCCTGTTGCTCTCGACGTGGGTTCGACGCAAGTGGGGCTGGTGCCAAAATCACACCCATCTGCCACTGGTAACATGGTGGAGGATGAGGACCAACATATGCACATGCAAACAAAGAAATCATCAATCTACACATATCGTCACTAGACTATCAACTAGCCAAAGTACTCTCCCTATGAATGTAAGTATAAAAACATCATGTATACATACCAACTGGTCCCCATGCTTGGCCTGGAGGTCGAGGCATCTCAACATCTCCGTGATAATCCATCTCAACATAAGGGTAGTCCTTAATGACTACTGGGAGATGGTGCCACTGCTCTAGTAGCTTCTACGTGAAGAAGCGGCCCACCCTTTCACCTCCCTCACATACAATCATGTCACACCACCTGCACATCTGCAGCTCTCGTGACCCACTATCCTACACTGCCATATGCATACGGAAAGTCAGTACTCTCTCAAAGAAGAATGCACACAAGAAGGATCCAAAGTAGAAGTCTGCTTCAAATGTCCTTGAATGGTTCAGCGCATGCTGAACTGCAAGCAAATACATATGGACCCATCCATAATAAGTGCCCCCCATGGAACTCTCCACCATTTGGAGCTATTCCCCTGATATCGTGTGGTTCCCAGATGAACCCAAGATATGGAACACCATCGCTGTAATAGCCCATGTGGTGATGTCCTCAATGTCACAAAGTAAAATGTGTGATCCACGCACATAAGAAGAACCGTAGAAGTGCCTCTCACACAACTCCTCTAGACTCTCCCCGTGAGATATTTTTGGCACCAAATTTCCAACTACTCCCAACATTAGGAGCCCAGTCAAGAAGTATACATCCCGCAATGTGATCTCTAGATGCTACCCCTGTATGATGAAAAATTCCTTCCTCACATCCTAGAAACTCACCAGTGTCTCAAGCAGTAAGAGCGAACTCTTCATCAAAGGGATCTGCATTAACTTGAGAAGCCCACAACGAGCTAGCATTCCTTACACATTGTCATCTCGTAAGGACTCCTCTTGGATATCCTTGTAGTCCCGCTCTCTCTAGACAACCCCACGCATATTGCACAAGCACCAAACCCATGTTAGCCTCAGCTTCTATTAAAAAAATCTCCCCAGGACTAGGTCGCACCTTCTGGGCCAAAACCAGCAACCAAGTTGTTCATTTAAGCCATACAGATGGAACTAAGTCCCTCATCCAATCCCAACAGAAGTGATCCCCAGTCGCACCTTTCTGCCCGATAAGAGCAACCCAATCACACCTGTAAGGC
Source organism: Pseudotsuga menziesii (assembly GCA_001517045.1). Taxonomy (NCBI): domain Eukaryota; kingdom Viridiplantae; phylum Streptophyta; class Pinopsida; order Pinales; family Pinaceae; genus Pseudotsuga; species Pseudotsuga menziesii. The sequence goes on from LPNX010443071.1 coordinate 103,651, forward strand.
CATAAAGAGTGACCTAGTCACTCCTTTCACCTCAAAAAGAGCGACCCAACTCAAAGAATCCCTAGGATCCCAGTAGAGGGTCCTAGGTGATCAAATCAAAAAACTAAACAAAAGAAAGCTGAAATTTGGAAGAACTCTTACTTGCAAGTCACAGATCTGAAAACGAACAGTCAAAACGGAAGAAATAAGCAAAATAAGTTCGGGGCCCTCCTCTCCAAATCAGCAATGAACAGTGACAATGACCCTTGTCATGTGGTCCCCACTCATTTATAGGCCTCATTAGGCCTATTTTTCTTCTGAACAGAGCAGAGTCGTCCAGAGTCCATTTCAGACATCGTTCACACCGTCGATTTCAATTTTCTTTCCTCTATCTTTTGATGAGACCATTATCTCTTGTTTGGTTAATGATTTTCCTAGCCATTTCCTGGTCATTACGTTGGTTTACATGCCCTGGGCATATAATTTTCTCCGGACCTATGCTCACATCATATGTAGTCTATTCAATCCACCGCAACTTACGCATTGATTCTCAGGACCTTTTCTTGGAGGTCACCTTAATTTGCGTGCATCTGCTACATCGATTTGTGTGCATCTACCATGAACCGTCTCGTGCATGTACTGGTATGTTCAAGAGCCACCTGCTCCATCCAAGCTACATGCTTGGTCACCATCGACCACCTTCCACCGTCCCACCAAGGGGCACCACTAGTGCCCTCTATCTTGGTTGAACATAGTGGAGTTTCCCTTAATCTCTTTTCTGACTCCTAAATGAATGAAAAGATCACCGAGCACCCTTGCCTCCTTTCCCACTCATTAAAGTATAGGAAAGGGCATCTACATAATCTTGTTTATCTCCTTTTTCATACTATGTAGGCCACCATATGAAAAGGACCACCTTGGCACACTCAAGCCAAGAGTGTTTCCCTCTGCATCCTTTTATGCTTTCGTAGGCATTGGGATCGAACTCTATGAAAAATATCACCATGGGTTGTCTTTAATCTCTTTTCCAACCTTCTCACAAAGAAAATATTGTCGAACACACTTGGTTTCATTCATGCTCATAAAATTATTTGAATGACCATCCAGTCAATTCAGGTTTAATTGTTTTCATCCTGATTGGACTACCAATGGGAAACAAGTCTCCCACCCCCTCAAAGGATGGGAGAGATCTCCTATGTACAGTTTTAACCTTTTTGGGCACAGGAGACTATCAACAAAAAATATACCCCACTGGAGTCTTCTTCATGCTTTTAGAATCTCTAAAACTGAAAGCACCATCGAGCATTTACTTTCTTAGGCTCGCTAAAAATACATGAGATCATACCATAATGGTGTCTTTAGACACCATCCCACATGTTATAGTTCAGTGAAATTACGACATTTGGTTGCCTTTGTTTAGAGTATTATGTGATGAGTCTCCCTTGGATCCCATGAACACCAAAAGTGTCTACCTCCCCTAATTACTTCCCATCTGCAGTTACATTCCCAGTATTACAGCTATGATCCCTCTCCCATGAGTCGGTTTCATTTGCTGCCAGGTCAACCCTGTCGTCATACTATGAGAAAAGGAAGTTTGAGTCCATTATACCCCTCGTGCTCCTATTCCCCAATTCAGTGTGTCAGTCCCTAGATTGTCTCACACCCTTGTTTATCTCCCTCCCTCTTCTGGTCAAGGAAACATCATTGCCTTGGTTAATTGCAGGTCTCCCTCTGTCAACGACAACAGATCTATTCCAGAGGATAGACCCATAGGTCCCTATATCTTGGTCTCATTAACCTCATTGATGAATTCCTTGGACCACTTAAGAGGAGTCCTTAGTGCCTCATGGGATGTTTTTGTCTCGCGTGCTCGACTTCAGCCACATCATTGAACCGTTGAGACTCATACAGAGTATTGGTCCATGCAGTCTTTGGTCGAAGACCCCGAGTGTCACCTGGATCTACCACATTGGTGAGGCTATGAAGGAACCCAGACAAGTTCATGTCCCTTTTGATTTCCAGGTTGCGTTGGAGACAGTGTGTAGAAGCCCCAGATCAGTGCTTCTGTATAGATTCATGATTGATGTAGCATATTGTACCATAGAGACTCTGACTCTCTGTCAGTGAGTCCCTATAGGTATGTACCTCTCTAGATCCAGTAGACCATTAGTTATGAAGATATATCATTCCATGAGAATGCCATGGGTCCAATGTATCAGTTCTTTAGATCAGTATTGTATTGAGCCTCTCATTAAGGCCACCATTATGTAACAATAGTTGTACATGATCAGATCTTCTATTTTGGAGCCGTGATCAAATTATTATTTTTGACATTGTTATAAGCATGGGTATGCCCGCCTCATCCATATACATGTCACTTATTATTTGTATCTCACCCATTAATGGGAACCATATTAATGCAAAAACCAAAGCGACCATGTCTCGAACGAGGAAGCAATGCTTCTTCACAAGTCTCTCCACAATCTCCAGGATCCTATGATGTTGGTCGGCCATACGATGAGCTCCTTCCCTCACACATCAAGGGGTGATTTGTTAATGAAAATTTTTTCCTAACCTGCTCTACAAGGCCTACACCACCTACATGCATACATTTCCTAACCTATTGTACCCCCACCCCCACATTTAACCTATGTTTCTCTCACAAAAGGCTAAAATAATAAAACAAAGGCTTTAAAAAACCCCCAAAAGAGCCAAAAATAGCTCACAAAGGAGATAAAAATCTTGAAAAGGGGCTAAAGCCTCCAAAAAAGAGTTAAAATCCCTAAAAGGGCCTAAAAACCCCGAAAGGAGCTAAAAATAAGAGAAAGGGGGCTTAAAACCCTAAGTACGGCCCAAAACCCTAACCAGGGGCTTAAAACCCTAAAAATGTGAGAAAAGCTATAAAAGAAGGGGTGGGGGTCCCCATTACTCATGAATATTCCCTTACCCGTCATTACTACAGTCACATGAATTCCTTGAGAGACCATCACTCTCAAGCCATTCACCCCATTCGCTCCATTCACCTCGTTTCACTCATTTTCCCATACCTTGCCGTGTTGAGTCAGACTCCACACCAACCCTACCTATGGAGAGGCATATTCTGAGTCTAGGCATGGTGGCCCTCTTCCAAAAATATCTGAGGTGTAATGGTCTTCATGTTTTTTTTTATTCATTTCATAGTTCAGATGCTCATGCTTAGTTTATTTCTAACAGTTTGTTGCAGGTTTTTCTTTGTTTTTCTCTAATAGTGGGTTGTAGGTTTTCTTTGTTTCATCCACAGAGTCTATCCTTCTGTCCTATAGACAAAAGGTAGGTGCTTCTGCACGTAGCTAGGGTTTATTCTCTGCTACACAACCTATTTGATATTCAACCAAATTATCACTAGATTCGGGATCCCATAGCATATCGTCATAGACCATGGCAATCATTTCCAGAACAAGATGATGAAGGAATTGACTAATTTTCTTAAATTTAAACCAGATCACTCATCTTCTTTTTAAGCACAAGCGAATGGATAAGTAGAAGTCGTAAATAAAATTTTGAAAACCATTCTAAAGCAAACTATTAACACAAGTAGATCATATTGGCACATCATGTTGTATCAAGCACTTTGGTCATACCAAACTATGGTTAAAAATACCACGGGGTTTTCACCTTTCCAACTTGTTCATACGGTGGAAGCAATCACACCTATAGAATCGAAAATACCATTGTTTAAAATTCCAAAATAATTGCTTCCTGAAACTTCTACTTTGGAGAAGCGTTTGTGCATATGGAACACCTAGATGAACAATGCAGAGATGTTCTTATTTCTGCCTTTCACACACCTGGGTTATGTGGTAGAAATATTCAAGCCACTCGGTGTGTCCTTGGGGGCAAGTCTCAAGTCAACACTGTCACCTTGTTCTTAACTCCTCCGTTTAGGCTCAAATCCTAATGAAGCCAAGGGGGGTAGACCCTATTAAGTTAGTAAGGAAAAATTATTTAGTATGATGATGGTATTAAAGAGTAAGTTTTTTAGGATTTTCAATTTAACAATTTCAAACAAGAAATCACATGATGAGATAATCACAAGTAAGCACGAAAATGACACCGAATCACATATAGATTGAAAGAAATAAACAGTTGACCAGTGCTTTGAAAATGGAGTCGAAAAATAGTTAAGAGTGCTTGCAAGTGCTGGAATGAATGTTGTGCAATTGTATCTTGGTTAATTTTAAATTAATGTAAGAAGATGAGTAATTTAACTTAGGCGAGGNAAAATAAACCGTCATGGCTACCCACAAGGAATATGTGGGCTGAATGGAGTCTCTGAGACTGTTGTTCATAATGCACCCAAAGGTGTAACATAGATCGGCGCCCCGAGGTCACTTTTTAGGAGTTCCCGCTTCCTTTGGGTATTTTTCCACCGTAATGGTTTGATTGAGGCATTGGACTTTTGCCTGATGGTTTGTCAATTTAGGGATAGTGAATCCTAATTATTCTAGTTACTCAAGTGCTTTTGATGCAGTTTGACTGGTGGGACAAACCGCAGCCAAGTACATAGCATACACACTAGAGTCTTTGTTATTTTTAGTAAATTTTAAAATAGGCGTTCTTGTTAAAAAGAAAACCCTCCAAGAACCTCTTTCGGTCCAAGTGGACCTCAATTGGGGAATCAAGGAAGGGTTGATTTTATTATTATTATTATTTAACAATAAGTGAAGAAAGGAATCAGAGATACACAACATCGGTTTTCTAATTAGTCCTACCACGCATCTCTTTCCCCTTGCGGGTCAATCAGAAAGTCATGGGGTAAGTAGTATGATTAATTTCTAATTGAAAATATGGAATAATGAAAAATATTATCAAAATATACAATCCTGCATCTCAATACTAAACTAGAACAGAAAAAAGGGAAAAATGAAAAAAAGTGAAACGGACACTGATCCCCCCTGGGGGAATGGGGAGAGGGCTCGAAAGAGCCTAATAAAAAAAATTTCCTTTTATTATTATTTGTTACAATATAAGAAACCTATTGGTATTTATATGGGATGAAACCAAGATCTTACAACTTTCCAAAAATTTAAGATTTCAATGAAAGGGGAGACCCCTGGGGGGATTTGAACGCTCCCGAGGCCACTTTCAAACAGCAGATTCTTTTATTTTCTGTTACACCTGCTAAAAAACAGCAAGAGTGTTAGAATAAAATTTTCCCAAAATAACTTTAAACGTACCTTTGGGTCAGCCTACCTTAACTCAAAAAAGACTAAGTTAAAACTTGCTAAACAGGTGAAAAAGGAACCAAGGAAAGCAAGATTTCCTTGGGATCTTGGATTTCTGTTTGTGCAGCCAATGAAATATGCACTTATTTCTGGATTTAATCTTTTTTAAAACAGAAACAGAAATCTAGAGCATGCAGCCTACTGATTTTTTTTAACTTGCCATGCAAAACGGACGATTTCCTTATGCTAGATCTAGAATGCTTAATGATACTTTTCAGAAATGAGATCTAGACTATGATCTTTGAAATAGAATATCTATGTAAATTTTAATTTAATATAATAGATCCAAATGATAACAAATCTTTCAAACACAGTAATCGGGTAAGAAAATTGATTTTTTTAAGGAGAAAGAGTGCTAGAAGCCTGGGAATGTTGGGCTTTGGAGTCTGCTTTGGTGGAACACAGAGTGAATTTTTCATTCAAAAGATCTTGAAGATGAGGAATATGTGAACTAGATCAACCTCTTCTACAAGAAATATCACTTGCAACTTAGAAATCCTGGCACAAACAGATGGTTAAAATATAGGTGCTGCTGGAAGAGATAATTGGAAAGCATGCAATTAAACTTAAAATACATGAAACTCCAATAGATATGAAACACGCAAACTGTAAGAGCATAAATCAAACTAGAATAAACTCTTACCCTAATAGGATGGAGCTCTCTCCTTTAAGTCCAACAATTAACTAGCAAAACCAATGATAAATAACACAGATTATACCTCATAAGCATTTGACAATCACCATCCACACATGAAGAACATTACACCATAGATATTGCCTCCAAAGATTCTTTATTCCAGAATAATAAACAATAACATAGTACAATAGCAACATCACCTCAATCCCAGTTCTAACTTGCTTGGAAGAGGTGGCCTGAGCTTTATTTATACAAAAAATAGGAGATCCAGCCTAGGGGAGGCACAAATCCCAAGGAGACAGACCATTGCAGTTGAAGGAGAGCCCATCAATGCCGATCTGAAGCTGAACTGAGCTTCCACTAAGCCTACTTGTCAATCAGGGGGCTGATTGAGCTTACACATCAACCCACAGACTGACACATCAATCCACAGAGCTTCCAGGAGAGCCCACATGTGTGGAGGAGAGTGAGAGGGCACAATTCCCCATAAAGGAGGCTGAAGTTTAACTCTAAATCTATCTAGATCACCTCCTTCAGTAAAGGATTTGTTAGATCCAGTTGTTGATGTAATTGTAACTTCAGAATGTATTCACTTGTATTTCTTATATATTGTAACCTAATGTTTATTCCGGGATGTACTTGAGTCATGTCATGCACCGATGTTCCTATTTGGAGGTTCTATAATGTAAACAAGTCATGTCAATTCATTGTGGGTATCCCTCCTATTGATCAAGGGTTAAATTCCCCTCAGTTTCGGGGCACTAGGATTATTAGACTCGCCTAGTGAAGTCATCCCTAGTTGGGTTTAGTCATGTCAGGAATTAGTATAAATAGAGAGCTACTCTCTCTATTTATCACACACTCACTCACACTCAGTTGTAGTGCATAGCTGAGGAAGAGAAAGACACTGGGGCAAGGAAGAAAGAGGTTACTGCTGTCGGGAGATCATCTTATTGTTTTGGGGTTTTAATTTGGTGTTGATTCTATCTCTAAGGAAGTTGCAGGGTTTTCTCCATTTATGGTTTCCCTAAGGAAAAAAACTATGTTCATTGTCTCTTGTGTTTGATTGTTGTGCTTGTTGTTCTCTCAGATAAAGATCCTAATGTTATGCTAGCTTAATGTTAAAAATATAACATGGTATCAGAGCTAACCTGAGAAGAAGACACTATGTAGCTACAGGAACTAGGGCTTCCTACTTTGTGGATATCTCTCCACATATTTTCAGCAAAATAAGGTTGGAATAGCTCTCCTCCCTAGGGCGCATATTTTTGTCGAAGCAAAATCCAATTCTGAGGTTTTTCAATTTTGGACCCGACACTGCGGCCAAAAATTAGGGCTTTTCACAGAAGTGGAATTTTTCAGTGAGCCCAGGCCTGGATTGATATTCTCCTCAAAATAAGTTAGGGATCAAATTCAAATTATTTGGTTGGACAGAACTCTAAAAAAGCAAAACCCTAATCCGCTGCTGAACCAACACTGGAGGATTTTAGCTCCAAATCCAGATCCGACATCTTGACCTGGTAAGATCTAAATATTTTTTATTTCCATTTGAGGTTCTTGGTTAAGATGTCTCATCATACCAAGCTTGATGAAAATATTGAGGAAGCTGATAACTTCCGAGCCTGGAAGTATAGGATCTCCCTGGTCCTGGAAGAAAATGAGTTGGACTCCTATATCAGTGAGGAGGTTCCAGTTCTAGAGGGAGATGAGGCAAAGGCCTTACATAAGAAGAAGTTGGTTATGGCAAAGAGGATCATTGTTGATTCAATCAAGGATCACCTCATACCACATGTGTCCTCACTAAAGACACTTAAAGCTATGTTTGATTCCCTAACCAAATTGTTTGAAGGGAAGAACATAAACCAAAAGATGACTCTAAGAAACCAACTGAAGAATGTAAATATCCAGAATGCAAACACCATCTAGTCTTACTTTACAAGGGTCTTTCAGATCAAGGAACAGGTGGAAGCAGTAGATGAAGAAGTGGAAAATGTAGAGATTGTAATGACCACCTTGAATGGTCTCCCTAGATCATGGGACTCCTTTATTCAAGGAATCTGTTCCAGAAAGAAGTTGGTCAAGTTCAGCAGACTATGGGAAGAATGCTCTCAAGAAGAAGCTCGGATAGCAGCTTGAGAAGAGAAAATGGGAAGTGAAGATAAAGCTCTCACAGTTCACTCCAAGAATGGCAGAAGAAAATATCATCACTCCAGAGGTAAGAACTTTCACCATAAAGATAACATTAGAAAGGACCTATCTAAATTAATATGATATACATGTGATGAAAAAGGACACTCTGCAAAATACTATCCTAGAAAGAAGGTTAACTCTCATAAGAAGAAGGGAAACAAGAGAAGACATCATGCTCATACTGTAGAGGATGATGAACCTTCCAAAAGGAGAACCAAATATGAAAGTGAAGACTCTTCTAGTGATGAAGAATATGTTTTGATTTCCACTCTTACAGGAAATATTACTCATGGAAGCAATGATTGGCTTATAGACAGTGGGGCTTCCAAGAATATGAAAGGATTCAAGGATTCTGTTATCTCTAGGGTTGTTCCTAGTGTGTCTTTTCAAATTTTGGATTTGCATTGGTTTTTCTTGTTTTAAATTTCATTTTGTTTTGTGTCTTATTATTGATTGTTAGCCCTTATGTTTCCCTTAGGTACCTTAAATCATTAAAAGTTCTATTCAGTAACTAAAAACCTATGTATGTGCAAAGGATTATGTTTTACATGGCAGATTTTTACAGACTGGCAGCATATTCCCGAACTGGCAGCAATTTAAGAGCGTGCAGCATATGGAGTTTTGATGGAACAAGGTGGACAAGGAGAAACTCACTGCAGGCACTCGAGTTGTTCTGGATATGACAACTCTCACAATAATGCGTGCTCTGCCTCGTGAGGTGGATCCTGTTGTATATAATATGCTTCATGAAGATCCTGGAAATGTGAGTTACTCTGCTGTGGGAGGACTGGCAGATCAAATAAGGGAACTTAGAGAGTCTATTGAACTTCCTTTGATGAATCCTGAACTTTTTATTAGAGTTGGAATCAAGCCTCCCAAGGGGGTTCTTCTATATGGTCCTCCTGGTACAGGTAAGACACTGTTGGCAAGAGCTATTGCAAGCAACATTGAAGCCAATTTCT
>LPNX010443073.1:0-32378 GCA_001517045.1 Pseudotsuga menziesii
TTTCTCAGTTGTTCCTAGTTATCCAAATCTAGTACATCCTGTAGATGAATGGAAAGTTTGTCTTCCCAAGTTCAAAGAAGGTACAAATGATAATCATGCATAGTGCTTATTAGACTTTCATAAACTTATGCACCAATTTAATATATCTAATGAGGATGTACTCATTAAAATTTTCATGTACTCACACAAGGGAGATGCTCGTGAGTGGTATAGATCTCTACCTCTTTCTAGTATTTCTTCATTGCAGGAGTTTCATACAGTTTTTCATGCTCATTAATTTTTTTTATCCAGTTGTGTGTCCTTTTGAGAACTGTTGTGAAGAGTTTGCATTGCATATTCATATTTTTGTAATTGATTAATAGGAATTAAATGTTATTGAAGTGGAGGAGGACTCATTATCTGTTGAACCCTTTTCTAGTTTTGTTATTCAATAGGAATATTTTCAACATTTTACTAATGTTGAAAGTAATGGTAGCCATACTATAAATAGTTTCGACATCATATCATATGTTTCTAATAGTCATGGCCATGGTGAATTTGTTGCTCAAAACTGTTATGAAGAACTTCCTATTTTTTATGAGTATGAGGATGATTTAGAGGAGCAATTTTTTGAATCAACGTATATGGAATTCTACAGTAGCAAGCTTGTGTATGACACGTATGGATTTGATTCATTAGAAGGAAGTGAGGGAGATGATGACAAGTTACAAGAGCAATCCAAATATTTTTATTCTCCACCAACGGTTGATTAGTAGATTCAATAAATCAATGATCCCACATTTTGACATTCTTGAATTTGAATATGAAGGATGCAGTAAACAAAATGTGGTTAGTACAACTAAAAACAAGGAGGGTAATTTCCGATTTTCTTCCTCCTCACTTTCAACATTTCAAGAACAAAAATTTGATATCATCCACAGATTGAGATTGCACAAAGGCAACTTATTAAAAGACAAGAAAATGAGATATTTACTTCCTATCAAATTGTGTCTTCTTGTGTTTTTAATGACCCAGTGGAAAAATATATAGAGTCGAAGTGGAAAAATATATATTTACTTTGCAGTTTTCAAGGGTCTTAGTGCAACAATCATGCATATATTTTTAGGGAAACTCCATGTGATGAAATTTTATGGTCAAATGTTTGGTTTAGCTCAACTTTTGTTAAGACACTGAGGCCATATGATGATGGAGGTGATGGAAATGGGCTCATGCTACTAAAAGGTGTATAATGGTGAGGATGCTCATGACAAAGTAGGTGAGAAAAATTAGGTTGTTAACACTAGGCCTTAGAAGTTGAAGACAACTTACTACACAAATTGTTTACAAATTTGAATAGTGAATCATAGTTTGTCGCATCCAATGTTATAATGTCAATGGGATTAAGTCTTGGGAGCTTAAGTAGGTGAAGAAATAGTCCACCAAATTACTATAGATGTGGATTGTTAGCACCAAAATCAACTTTGCTAAAATTTGTAGCACCTCACCAAATTCCAAGATCACTTCCATATTTTAACTACCATTTGATTAATTCAACACCAAATATAATAGCAAATGAATATTTTAAGACGTTGGGAAAGGATTAACATATGATAGTAGTATCTAAAGGACTAAATATGAGGGATTAAATCTCCTTGTAGAACAAGTTTTAAAGAATTATTAGAATATGGCAAAGCTTTAATTTTTAGAACAGTCTCCAGCACCATCTAATACAAAAATATGTAAAGTTGTTTAGGTGCTACAAAATTATCAGGACCTACATAATTGTCAGGCGCTATTGAATCGCTTGTATGTTGCATTCTTGATTTAAAATGGATTTTTTCGAATTTTTGTAAATCTTCAAGGTATAATAACTCTATAGGTGTCTAGAAGTCATAAGCTCCTATGTAGATAAATGTCAATCTTTTGTTGGCATTGCGATAAAGAGCCATAATCAAACTAGACAAGCTCTCCTATATTTAAGGCTCTAAGATCCAATAGTGATTTTACATTTCCAATGGTAAAATCACTTGGTATCGTTAAGGTATGATTGTAATCTTCTAGATAGGTTTTGACCATTCTTTTTGGATCTAAATTTGAAGACTTCTATGTAATGATCTCAGTATAAAAGCGAGATCGAGGGTTAGCAGTAAAGTCTATGGGGAACAACTTTATTGTGTACATTTTTCAGCGTCTTATACAATAGTGGTTTTTAATGCTCAGGGATCATCAGTTTGTTGGGCAGACTGTGGCTATATTCTCCATGATTCTCTTCTTATTTGAATGCAGGAATGGTTATTGTGGTGCATTAATTACTTTCAAGTTTCATATCTAATAATAGTTAAAGTTTTTATGTTCATTTCCTGTAAGCTTGAAAGCTATCTTCAAATACATGATTTTGAACTTTTAACAATGTTTAAGTTTAGAATATCCTCTTATGAGTGGGTGGATGCCTTATGTTTATGTTTGGTTTAGTGTTTGAGTTGAATGGAAATGACCTATGGAATGCCACTCTTTGCGTTAGACATTTTTAGCTTTTAAATCTTAGGATATTTGAATCCTTGTGACCTATTTCTCAACCTACCTTATCAACCTAAATCAAACTATCCCAAGTTCAAGATGTGCTAGACATGTCCTCTTTGCATTCATTGAACATGTTTTAGCACTAACATCTTTTGGTGTCATTTTGTGGGATGAAATTGAAGCAATCTTCATCGATGTATGACCATGTTAATATCTGATCTTTGATGGTGAACAAAGATTAGACATAGAATTTGACTGTAAATCATTTTCTTGGAGGCACCATGATTGAATAACCCACTCGAGACTCCACTGATCCAGAATATTGAATGCAATGGCTATTATTTTAGCTCGAAGGTTTGCTCCATTTGATTTCTCAGTTGTTCCTAGTTATCCAAATCTAGTACATCCTGTAGATGAATGGAAAGTTTGTCTTCCCAAGTTCAAAGAAGGTACAAATGATAATCATGCATAGCGCTTATTAGACTTTCATAAACTTATGCACCAATTTAATATATCTAATGAGGATGTACTCATTAAAATTTTCATGTACTCACACGAGGGAGATGCTCGTGAGTGGTATAGATCTCTACCTCTTTCTAGTATTTCTTCATTGCGGGAGTTTCATACAGTTTTTCATGATCATTAATTTTTTTTATCCAGTTGTGTGTCCATTTGAGAACTGCTGTGAAGAGTTTGCATTGCATATTCATATTTTTGTAATTGATTAATAGGAATTAAATGTTATTGAAGTGGAGGAGGACTCATTATCTGTTGAACCCTTTTCTAGTTTTGTTATTCAATAGGAATATTTTCAACATTTTACTAATGTTGAAAGTAATGGTAGCCATACTATAAATAGTTTCGACATCATATCATATGTTTCTAATAGTCATGGCCATGGTGAATTTGTTGCTCAAAACTGCTATGAAGAACTTCCTATTTTTTATGAGTATGAGGATGATTTAGAGGAGCAATTTTTTGAATCAACGTATATGGAATTCTACAGTAGCAAGCTTGTGTATGACACGTATGGATTTGATTCATTAGAAGGAAGTGAGGGAGATGATGACAAGTTACAAGAGCAATCCAAATATTTTTATTCTCCACCAACGGTTGATTAGTAGATTCAATAAATCAATGATCCCACATTTTGACATTCTTGAATTTGAATATGAAGGATGCAGTAAACAAAATGTGGTTAGTACAACTAAAAACAAGGAGGGTAATTTCTGATTTTCTTCCTCCTCACTTTCAACATTTCAAGAACAAAAATTTGATATCATCCACAGACTGAGATTGCACAAAGGCAACTTATTAAAAGACAAGAAAATGAGATATTTACTTCCTATCAAATTGTGTCTTCTTGTGTTTTTAATGACCCAGTGGAAAAATATATAGAGTCGAAATGGTATAATGACTTCTAAATATTTGACTACATAAAGACAGAGTTCTAGAGCTGTAAGTATGGGCTACTAGATATTTTCCTTTTATACTTTTTGGTTTCTTTGTCATATGTGTTCTCAGAGTTGGAAGAAAATTTTAGTCAGTTAATGAAATATTTTAATGGCTATATTGGCATTTCCACATCACTTGATTGAGCAACCTAATTGGTTAAGAGAATAAGAGTGTACATAAATAAGATCAGTGTACGAGCAATTCATTATAGTTTGTTTTTAGTTTTAGAATAAGAATCCATGGCCCAATGGAGACATCAGTACATAACATTTTAGTTTACAGTTTGGTTTTCAGGTGTGATATGTTTTTAGCTTGCAAAAACGGACTTGATTTGCAGATTATTTTTTTAATGTGTATGGTTTTAGAGCATGACAAGCACATTATATGTTTCAAGGACTGAAATCGATCAAGGCATTGATATGTGGTTCTTTGATGACTCGTAGGGAGCACACTGATCCCTAGTTAGAGCCAATGTTAGCACCAAAATCAACATTGCCAAAAAAAATTATCACCTCACCAAATTCCAAGATTACTTCCACATTTTAGCTACTAGTTGATCAAGTAAACACCAAATATAACATCAAATGAATATTTTAAGACATTGGAAAAGGATCTACGTATGATAGTAGCAGCTATAGGCTTAAAGATGACGGATTAGATATTCTTGTAGAGGAAGTTTTAAAGAATTATTAGAATAAGGCAAAGCTTTAATTTTCAGAACATTTTGCAGTGTTGTCTAATACATAAATATGTGAAATTGTTAAGGCGCTACAAAATCGCTTGTAGGTTGCAGTCTTATTTAAATTGGAAATTTTCAAAATTTTGTAAATCTTCAAGGTATAATGACTTAGAAGTGTCTACAATTCATAATTTTTGATGTACCTAAATGTCAATATTTTATTGGAATTTTGATAAAGAGTCATAATTAGATTAAACAACCTCTCATATATTTAAGGATCTAAGATTGTAAATCTAACATGGTATCGAAGCTAACATGAGAAGAAGACATTGTGAAACTGCGGAAGCTAGGGATTATTACTTTTTGGGTCTCTCTCCACAATCCATTAGAAAAAGTATGCTAGGCTGTCTCCATTGAAGGGCGCATCTTTCTGTCGAAGCGGAATTCGATTCCGAGCATTTTCAGTTTTGGTCTGGGAAATTAGGGCTTCTTGTAGAAGAGGAATTTTTTAGTAAGACCAGCATAGGATTTCTCTCCTCATAAAAATCAAATTTTAGAGACCTGGATCAAGTTTTTTGGTTGGGTGAAACTCTAGGAAAGTCAAACCCTAGTTTGACCCCGAGCTAGAAAAACCCTAAATACTAAAAATGCTATGTTTTGGTACATTCACTATATCCCAATATTGGAAAAGGATAAGGAGCTGAAACTTGTAGAGGCCGTAGATAAAATCCTGATTTATACTGTGTCCAAAATTCAGCCTCAGATTCGCTATAATCGGGGCGATATGATCCTTCCAAGTTAGGGTTCCAGCCTCTTCCAGAATCATCCCTAAACAGGACACCTGGGGAGAATTGCTATACATTGGGCTACACAGATCCAAATGTGATTTTTGAAGATGTTCCAGAAAGGGCATGGAATGTAATTTCTGTGGTCCTAGTTTCAGACTCAGAATATGAAACAGTGATACGTGGAATTCTGTACAACTTCACTATTATGAACTGTCCTGTAACAGGTCACCTTGGGAAAATGAACATAAGTCCCAATTGGTGAAACCAATTCTGATGAAACCTATGGTGTTGAAAGAGGGACATGCAAGGATACCTCAGGGTGAAGTTTCAAACACATAGGAGTAGCAATTTCATAGGTACTGTAGAAACCGTAACAGGCATTTCTGCAGAAGAAATTGGAAAACTAGGGCTTTCTGTTCCGAGAGCTTCCCTCCACTGTTTTCAGAAAAGGAGTATATTGGACAGATAAACTTGAAGATATATATCTTTCTATCCAATCAGATCTGAAAGATTCCAAGTTTTGAAAATTAGGGTTTCTTTGACAAACCCTAGATCAGCCAGCTCTGGAAATAGGACAGACACCTCAAATCGATAAGATCTAATCTTTTGCTATTTTCTTTTAAGGTTCTCATTTCAAAGTGATCTATCACATTGGCTTGATGATAAGCTTGGTGAAGTTGACAACTTCCAAGCATGGAAGTATATGATATCTCTGAAGAAAATAAATTGGACACCTACATGAGTAGAGAGGCTCCAGTTCCAGAGGGAGATGAGGCTAGAAGCCTTACACAAGAAGAACTTGGTCAAGGCCAAGAAGATCATTGTTGATTCAATCAAGGATCAACATGTACCACAAGTGTCTTCCCTAAAGACACCAAAGATGTTTGACTCCTTGACCAAGTTATTTGAAGGGAAGAACATATATCGGAATATGACTTTGAGAAAATAGTTGAATAATGTGAAGATGCAGAACACAGAGACCATACAGTCATACTTTACGGGGGTCTCTCAAATCAGAGAACAACTTGAAGCAGTAAAAGAAGAAGAGGAGAATGTAGAAGTGGTGACAGCCACCTTGAATGGCCTCCCAGGATCATGGGATTCATTCATTCGAAGAATGTGTGCTAGAAGGAAGTGATTACTTTCAACAGACTCTAGGAAGAGCACACACATGAAGAACTCAACTCTTGAAGAACCTCTTATCCACCTTAGCATTTGGATGAGAAACGATGCTATTATGAATGAAGAAGATGATGAAGTTGAAGGCTCAAGAAGGATTCCACCCATGAAACAAATAAAGATAAGTATTCATTGTCATTTCATGATATTGTTTTGTTATGCATTTGTTTATATTAAGTTAATGTATTATGCATGATAGAATGTTTGCATTATTGACAATATACTACTAATATGCATGTGATGGGTAAGTAGCTCATGGTGCTATACAACTCTCCATTGATACTTATCTAGAATGAAACCTCTTTGCTGACATATTGGATTAGTGCACAATCTCAATGTTGTCCCGGTAGAGATGGAAGGCATCTAGAAAAGTTTCCGTGAGATATGGATGAATGTTGTATTAGCTAAAGTAGTTGCATGATCATATATTTATGCATAAGAATTTTCCAGTATGAATATTCCTTATAAAATGTTTCTAAGCATACAAATGCATTTGACTTGTAGGAAATATTGCATACATAATCGGCTACAAGAAAAGAAGGATGAGACTTGTTCCGAAGAACAAGTGACGACATTTCAAAATGAAAAATAATATGACGAATGCAACGACATCATTGATGCAGAACCTTCCAAGAACAAAGGGAAGATTAGTTCAAGAAGAATGATGTCTAGAATGCAGTATCAATACATGAAGGAAAGTTCATAGTTCCATCATGCAGTAGATGGAAACATCGTGGGATACAAGGAAAGATTTGTAGCACAAGGCTTCTCACGAAAAGAAGGCATAGACTACGAAGAGACATTTGCAGCCAGTGGGAGTTGAGACACATGACAGGCAGAATCATGTGTGCAAATAAAAAAAGGCCTTGTATGAGTTCAGAAGACACCCATGGGATAACACATACATGATGAGCTTGATGAAGATATGAAACTATACTACAAGGTTAATAGAGAATGACAAGCTCACAGATAGGTGTGAGCAGAACTTTTGAAAAAGTTCAAGATAGAGGATCTTGGTATCCAGTGTCACTCCAATGCAGAATGTTTTAGTGCATAGAGTATGGAAGACAGAGGGAGTATGATGCTTCAGAGGGAGTGACTGCAGAAGATCCTGAGGTTCGACATGGTACAACAAGATGGATAGATTACTAATGACTCTAGGCTTTATTGAGAATAAAGCGAATTCCAACCTTTGCCTCAAGGTTGAAGGAAGAAGACCAGTGATGCTCATGTAATGTGTCGATGCACTACATTCTAGGCATGAAGGTGTGGACAAGGGAAGTATGCAATAGAAATCCTGAATAGGTTCAGGATGATGGACTACATGACCACACCTATGGCATCGAACCTGAAGGTATTGATTGTTACTTCATTAGAGTCGGTTGATGCCACGATGTATCGTCAGATGATTTGTTCATTGATGTACTTGACAGATACAAGACCCGATATTTTCTTTGCTGTGAACACATTGAGACATGTTCACTTGATGGTTACAAAGGGTAAAGTTGAGTATGGGCTCAAGTATGATACGAATCAGAAAATTAACCTAGAGGGTTATGTTGATTCAGATTGGGCAGGCAGTGCCATCGATAGGAAGAGCACTTCAGGATGTTGCTTTAGTATGGGATCAGGTGTGATCTCTTGGTTTAGTAGGAAGTAATCATGTGTGGCACTGAGTACAGCTGAAGCAGAGTATGTCGCAGCTTGTTCAGCTAGTTGTGAGGTAGTATGAGGATGCTACTGTCTGATTTATTTGATCTCCAGTTGGATGCTACTTGTATACATTGTGGCAACCAGAGTTGTGTGAAGTTGTCAGGTTCCATGACAAGTCAAAGCATATTGAGATCAAGTATCACTATATCAGGGATATGGTGCAGAGGGGAGCATTGAAGCTCCAGTATGTTGCAACAGATGATCAGATAGCTGATGTGCTGACAAATCCATTGGCCAAAGTGAAGTTTAAGTACTTTAGGGAGAAGATTGGTGTTCTCCAGATCGAGGTCCCTTCCAAAGGGAAGTGACGAGTCCGAAAGCCATTTTGATGAGTAGGTCAGATGTAAGGGCTGAGCCATTCTGTCATGGTGAGAGGATTGGTTCCTTCCATGTCAGATATGAGTGTTGAGCCATTCTGATGTGACTGTAGGATTGGTTCCTACATGATCAGATATAAGTGTTGAATGCCATTCTTGGAATGGACGTACCTGGTCAGTTACCAGGAATACTCAGTCTAGGACTGAGAGCCATTTTGACGAGTAGGTCAGATGTAAGGGCTGAGCCATTCTGTCATGGTTAAAGGATTAGGTTCCTTCCATGTCAGATGTGAGTGTTGGCCATTCTGACGAGTAGGTCAGATGTAAGGGCAACTGCCATTCTCCAGGAGAAAGGAGGCACCTAGTCAGTTACCAGGTAGCTTAGTCTGGGACTAGGGGTCATTTTGATGTGATTGTAGGATTGGTTCCTACAAGATCAGATGTGAGTGCATGCCCTTCTGAAAAGTAGGTCAGATGTAAGTGCTGGGCCATTCTGACGAGTAGGTCAGATGTAAGGGTAACTGCCATTCTCTGGGAGAATGGAGGCACCTGGTCAGTTACCAGGTAGCTCAGTCTGGGACTGGGAGCCATTCTTATATGATTGTAGGATTGGTTCCTACAAGATCAGATGTGAATGCATGCCTTTCTGATGAGTAGGTCAGATGTAAGTGCTGAGCGTTTTCACAGATGATATTAGTTGTGTCCTATCATGCTGGTGAATGTGAGTGCTGGGCCTTTCTGATGTGATTGTAGGATTGGTTCCTACATTATCAGATGTGAGTGTTGGGCGTGCCTTTCTGACGAGTAGGTCAGATGTAAGTGTTGGGTGGGCCATTCTAACGAGTAGGTCAGATATAAGCGCTGAAGAAGACCTACATGGTGGCTAGGCCTACAACCAACATGAAAAAGGGCTAGCTCTATAGAACTTCCTGTGACGAGAAGAATCATGAGATAGAACATATGATGATGACCCAGTGATGATCCAGATCCATTGATGATGATCCAGTAGTGATGATCCAGATCCAGTGATGATGTCCAGTGATGATCCAGATCGAGTGATGATCTAGATCCAGTGATGATGATCCAGATTGAGTGATGATCTACATTCAGTGATGATGATCTAGATCGAGTGATGATCCAGATCCAGTGATGATGATCCATATCGAGTGATGATGATCTAGATCCAGTGATGATCCAGATCCGGATGAAGATGACTTGAAGATGAAGATGACAAGAACTCAAGGATGATCCAGATGATACAGAGAAGAAGACTTGTGCTGATAAATTGTGTTGAGAGAATACCTTCCTAGTTAAGAGGGAGTGTTTATGTATTTGTAACTTCTGAATGTATTCATTCGTATTTCTTATGTATTGTAACCCGATGTTTATTCCGATATGTATTTGTAATGTACTTGAGTCATGTCAAACCCCGATGTTTATTCCGGGAAGTTTCTATAATGTAAACAAGTCATGTCAAGTCATTGTGGGTAACCCTCCTATTCGTCAAGGGTTGAATTCCCCGCAGTTGTGGGGCTTGTTATCTCTAGGGTTATTTCACCTGTTTATTTTTTAAATTTTTTATTATGGTTGGTTTTTATTGTTTTAATTTTGCTTTGTTTTATATTTTATGATTGATTGATTGTCTTGAGGGTTCCTTTTGTTACCTAAAATCATCAAAATGTTCATTCATACACTATGAGCCCATGCATGTGCAAAAGAGTATATGTTATATGATAAATTCTTACAGCTGGCAGCATTTATCCAAACTGGCAGCATATTGTGAGCTGGCAGCATATTTATTTTTGATGGCAGAATGTCCAAATGGCATTTTATTGAAAGGTTTATTATTTATTTCATGGAATATAGAATGATAATAAGCTTTTATCATATTCATAAATATATGACATTCGATATGGACATGTTTTAAATAAAATGCACTCCTGTCCACGAAATGATGAGTCATATGGTGGCATTTATTGAAGAGTACATGTGTTATCATTTCAAAAATTGAAACCGTTCATGTAATGAGTACTAGTAGTAATCGTGGCAAAAGCAACCTAATGCACATTTTTTCCCCAAAATTTCTCTCATCATTCTGCTGAAGAAGGGTATTCGCAGGCTTGTTGGTTCATTGTCTATTTCCATTGATGACGAGCAGCATTGTGTAGGGTTCAGGAAATTAGAGTTTGTCCTCAAACTCTAGGGATTTTTGGTTTCAGGGTTTTTGAAAACAGTATCTATATGTTTCCTTGCATTTCAGAGCACGTAATTACATCATTCTCTTCTTGAGCACACAACTGCAGTATAAAGTTTTATGTTCAGAACAATACTGCGTGAAGGCTTTGGTGAGTTGAATGCTTGACAGAGGTTTAAGGGTAAGAGCTATCATGACTTTTAGTTCAAATTTCATTGGCATTGTCACTCTGTTGGCTTACAGATTAATATAATTAGTACCAGCACAAGCATAGATATTATTCACAGTCCAGATGCTAGCATAAACAGAAGATTTACCACAGAGTTAGATGCAGCAGAATGTATATGTTTTTAACTGAGATTTAAAGCATTATTGGTTCACACAGCCGAGTTGAAATCCATTTAGGGTTTCAAATGTCAAAGGTAACTGAAGAGGAGGAGCCAGAGGTGGTCGTGAAGAGAAAGCCTGGAGGTTTCATCTGTAGGTTAGAACCTAATAATATAGATTGGATAAAGCAATTTCCTAGGTCAGCCAAGCTCATGCAAAAGTCTGGATGGTTCAATTTTTGTGAAAGACTACAGGGTTACCATTCACAATTGACCACATCTTTTATTGAAAATTACAAGGATGAAAGGGTTCAATTACAAAGCTTGACTATTAGGGTTAATGAGGAATTTATTGCTGAAACAATAGGGGTCTCTGCACAAGGAGAAAAATGGTTCAAACAGAAAGATATCCAAAGCAATTTTAGCGAGTTTTTAATTCCTGGAGGTGAAAAGCTTGACTGGAAAAATGGAGTCCACGTTAGCAGAGTAAAGCCAGGATGGAGGGTGCCTTTGGAGGTGATTCAGAATTACATCACTTGTGATGGAAGATATGACCGGATATTGAAGTGCCATTTAAAATTGTTAATGCATATTCATGGCAGTATAAAGGTAAATCTTCCATTTTACCAGTTAAAAAGCCTCCAAAAAATGATTGCTAAAGTTCAAAACCATCCAGCACATACAGCCCACTCGGTTTATCACCAAGGGCTGATTAAATTGTTAATTCTAACTCAGCTGCAAAAAGAATAAAGAACATGGGATTCCCTGTTGGCAGAGTTAGGGTTTAGGGATAACCCTAAAGAGAAAGGTAAAAAGATGTTGGATGATGCTAACCAGCAGGAAACAAGCCCTAAAAAGACAGTTCAGGAGGGTAATAATGAAGAGAAGAATGTTGTTTGTAATCCTGTACAAGATAGCTTATGCCCTGAAACACCCTGCACACAGGAAAACCCAGAAAAACTCAGTGATATTCTTAAAAGCATAGCTTCAAAAAAGAAGATTTGTAAACAGTTATTCAAAGAAGGCAAGCCAAGAACCAGACTGAGGGAAAAGATGCAGAGGGAGGAAAGAACAGCACAGGCAGGTGGCATGGATGTTGTAGTAATAGAAGATGCTGGTAGTGAGGGAACAGTACACACAGCAGAGGACAGGTATTGTGAAGATATGGAAGAGTTTATTGATATGCAGGGTGTAGCAGGCTCTATACCAGCAGTGTTTTGTATAGACAAGCAAGACAACCTTGATGAAGGTTCAGTATCAAGAAGTTTTCCTGAAAAAGGAGGTTGCATGAAAGAAGAGGATTTGGATATGCCCCTAGAGTTAAGTCAATGCAAAACATCTCTGCAAACCTATAAAGAGCAAACAAGATACTTACAAGACATAAATGAGAAACTAATGGTGGCTAACAAAAGACTCTGGGAGGACATGGAAGACAAAGAAGCAGAGTACCAGAAGCTGCTAGTAATTTCAAAGAACATTCTCAAAGAAAAGTGAGCCATTCAAAGACAGTTGGAGCAGGTCAAAGCCCAGTACAAGGAAAATACTAAAGATGCTGAATTTGCTCGACTTCAAAAGCGTTCACAGGTTCTTAGTGACCTAGCCACATTAGCAGAGGCTTCTAGAAGCCTTTAGGTGTTAAATTGTTATTTAATTTTGAACTTATGTTATTATTTTTGACACATGTATGACACTTGTAGTTTACTACTTTGTAAGGGATTAACTTCCCAATTTTGGAGGAGGTTAGATCCTGAAATATAGGATCTATGGTTATCTTGTAGATAGAATATTTTTGTATAAAAGCATGTCTCGACTAGGTGACTAGAGGTTGGCAGTTTTGGAACTATGCAAGCTCAATTGTAAGCATTGTCTGTGTAGCATAAGCACTCTACAGCTTCAGTAATAGGTTCTAGTTTTGAATGAAAACATGATGATGATTTGCCTATGTATTTTATGAGTTGTTTTTCTAGTAATTCTGTTATGCACATGGTCCATTAAATCCCATTGCACTAATTCTTACTGTGAAAAGCAATTATCTTTATATTTTCTAGAAACAAGGCAGTTTCACTTCTTGATTTTATGATCATAGTGACCTTGATATGGAATTTTGTGTTTGATTTTGTGTTACACAGTTCCTGTTGATTCTTTTGTAGCTCTAGCTGACCTACCAACCTAACCTTTGGATAACTCTATGATTCTTTTATAATGTTCATAATATACCAGTATGTGCAGTGATAAATGTGTGGGTTGTACAGACAGTCTTGATTTCATATCAGCTTAGTTCTTCAATACTTGTTTTATTTTTCTTACAGTTTTTATATTATACCAGCCTAGTTCTTTCATAGTTGTGTGATATTCCCTTAGCCCTGGTTTCATACCAGCTCGTGTTTTCAGTTTGATTTAATTTGAATTGTACAGTTTTAAACAAGATTTCCTTAATCTTGAATCCCGTAGTCTAGGTTCAACTTTAGGGATAACAGGGCCCTAGGGTTATTAGACTATCCTAGAGAAGTCGACCCTATGTGATTCATTGTAAGTCGGGGCAATAGTCCCCACCATTGTGTTAAGGATAAACCTCCTTGTTGGTCGGAGGAGGCAAAGTCCCCACAAGTTGTGGGGCACTAGGGTTATTAGACACTCCTAGAGATGTTGGCTCAAGTAAGTAATTGTTAAGTGAGGCCGACATGTTGGAGTGGGTTTCAAGTGAACGAAAGAATATAAATAGAGAGTGAGCCTCTCTATTTATCATACACACACATTCACTCATTGGGGCGCATGAGTGAGAGGAGAAGTTACTGGGACAAGAGAGAGACTGCTGCTGTCAGGAGATCATCTTTATGTTTTCGGGTTTTACTTTTGGTGCTAATTCTATCTCTGAGGAAGTTACGGGGTTTTCTCCTTTATGGTTTCCCCGAGGAAAAATTCCTTGTGTCTCTTGTCTCTTGTGTTTATTGTTGTGCATGTTATTCTCTCAGTTAAAGATCCTAAGATCATAATGCTAGCTTGAATGATAAAAATCTAACTTTTCCTACATATTTTTATTTTCTTTTTTTGCTTGTCCTTTTGTTTATGTTTGGTTTGTACTTTTAGTTGAATTCCAATGAAATATGGACTACCACTCTTTGTGTTAGACATTTTTATCTTTTAAATCTCGGGATATTTGAATCCATGTGCCCTATTTCTCAACCTACCTTATCAACCTAGATTAAACTATCCCATGTTCAAGATGTGCTAGACATGTCCTCTTTGCAGTCATTGGACATCTTTTAGAACTAAAATGGACCGTAGAGTTCAAATTGAAATGGGACCTCCAAATCTGCAGAACATCTAGGCCCATCCAAGGCCTATCTAAAGATACCCATGCCCACCCAAGGATGTATAGGCCCCTATTTGACACAAAAGAGACACATAAAAAACATAGATATATAAGCCTATCCTAGGCACTTCCATGGATATATATGCTAAGAAACATAAAATAAACATATTAAAAACACATAAGAAACATAAAAGAAATTAACTGTATATTGTGAATTATACTAGGATATAGCTCCAGATTTTGAATTATTTGCATGGATTTTTCAAGACCCTGCCTGTGAAACATCATCATTTTCTTAGGATATCGATTAATCTTCAGGTAAGGTGGAAAACTGAACTCCATATAGAAGAGCATAATGATAATGATTGCCATCCCTCCTTCTCATGCACAAACATTATAATGAATCATCACCACCTATCCATTGGAATGACATGCATCACCCCCTTCTCTTGAATGTAATCGTAACACCTTATATAAGAGAAATGCACATTAATCTTATTCACACCTTAATTATAATTTATAATGAGATTAATCATATGTAATTAACTTTGATATTAATAAATATGCAATATTTGTTTATACTATTTATATGATTGAAACTCTGTAATTGACTTTGATATTAATAAATATGCAACCTTTGTTTATACTATTTATATGATTGAAACTATATGCTTAGTTAGATTGAGAAATGCACATTAATCTTTTTTTTGTAAGTTAAGGAACCTTGTATTGCCGAAAAAGAAAGTACTGTTACAAATTTTTTCTGCTGCCTTCCCAAAAGCCAAGTAAGGCGGAAAGGAGTAGCTAACTTCTAGAAGAAGATCCTAGAACACTCAGCCAAAATGGCAGAGTTGAAAACTAAAGCTAGATCCAAAATAGGATCTTATCAGAGGATAGTTGAAAGAGAAGCTATGACTAGGATATTACAAGGAAGATGGTCCTGACCCTGAATCAGACCGAGTCTCGGGTCTTCCTTTTTTTCCTAGTTTTTTCTTGACTTGTATCCATCCCCTTGAAGATGGGGACACTAAGACTAGTTTCTGTGTGTCCCTGGAATCATGGTGGAGTTCCTTATCAGAATATGAAGAGGAAGATTCATGATATCATTTTTGCCATTGTGGAAGGCCTATTTTCATGCTTTCATCTTCTTGGAGAGGCATGTGCACCTTATGTGAAGGTGGAGTGGGTCTCTGATCCTATTTTTCTGGGGACGAGTCTTCATCAAGTTGGTCATCTTGATTGTTTTCTTCATGTGAGGGCATCCAGGCTTGCCAGCTTTTGGCTCTGTGAGCATTTGTTGGTTTTTGTTGTTGGGTTTTCCTTTGCGGGGATGCATTGAGAAGGTGGCTCGTGTGTCTACAGATCTTGCAGCTGAAGGCTGTGTTTTCATAGTCCAAGGCTTGACTCCAGATGGAGCTTCCTAGTTTCAGGTTGATCTTATAGAGAAGCCCTAAACTGATGTCAATGGTGGCGCAGATGCGAGCAAAGGTAAAAAGACCCTATGCTGAGGGAGATTCATCGAAGGACAAATAAGAACCCAGAGCGTCACCTATCCCTTTGAAGGCCGATTGAATCCAAAAATAGATTGGTAAGTTTGGGAGCCATACCCAGATGGGAACCTTCGTCACTACCATAGTTAGAGGATCAAAATTAGGGAACCAGGGGGTAATAAAAATCCTTGCAGATCCCCATAACTAAGGCCCTTTTCTCATAACAAAAAGAAGATATTCTCGAGAAGGAAAAGTCACCAGAAAAAACCCTTTAGAGCATAGTAAAACTTGAGATTCCTCAGGCCATTTTGAGTCGATCCACGCGAGGAGATCTTTTTTTTTCGTCCATTGAATCTACATATTAGGGTCTGCTCCTTAAACTAGAGAATGTTCTAAATGAATTCTATTTTTTTAATCTCCATGGTGGGAACCTCGTCAGATTTATCTACAATGTAGACTGGGTGTGGGCTCTAGACTGGATTTTGTGCATTAGAGAGCCCCATTTGTGTTGCATCCTTGAAGGACTTGGGCTAAGAAGAAGAGGGTCTGTTGTTTCCTCCACATAGGCTAGTCACCATGGAGATGCAAGTACCTTTGAGATCCCAAGGTTGTGGAGTAGCCGGTGGTCCGAGAGTTTTGTCCTGCAAAGATAAGCCCCTGCAGTCCTGAAGGGGTTCCTTCTACCTGATGAATCAAGGATTTCAGCTACAAAACAGAGATTTGTGGGGTCACTCGAAGCAGAGAGAGACCACCTTTAGAGATCTTATGAAAATCGAGAAGGCTGTAAGATCTTGAGGAGTTCTGTTAGCTTTGGCATGTCTTGAGAATACTATATATGTTGGTGTATTTGGAGAGGATACAAGGGCTCAAGTGTCGAAACTGCACGAACCCATGTTGGATCTCTCTGTCGCTCCCCACTACCTGGACGACTTGAAAAAGAGGCTTTGTTTGGCTGTGTCCATTGGGGGACACAAGGAGAGGCGCCCGACCATCTGAGGACTGTGTCCATTGGGGGCGGCGATGGAACTCCTATGGTTTCCATTGAACTAAACCCTAGATTCTCCTGCATGCAATGAACCCGTCTGCCATTACCGGTGATCTTCTCCTTCCACTCAAGCTTAGCAGACAACAGAGCAGATCCAGACTTGAGGCCATTCAAGGATGAGATAGAGTTGTCTGTACTCTAGACACTATTTTTCCTTGTTAATTTTGTCATAGTTGTGGTAGACAAAACCATGCAAGCCATGTTCGTGGATGCCGTTGCTTCAAAACCCTAGATCTTGTGTTCCCTTCCAAACTGCGCATTAATCTTATTTTCACCTTAATTCTAATTTATAATAAGATTAATCATGTGTAGTTGACTTTGATATCAATAAATATATAGTATTTGTTTATTCTATTTACTATATGCTATGCTTAGTAAGATTATGATGTCAAGAAAATAGAATTCTCATTAATCTTAATCGTACCTTTGAAGAGGTATAATGTGTAATGAGGTTAATCCTGCATAGTTGACTTTGATATTAATAAATGTTTGTGATATTTAGTTGTAATGAGATTAATTTTATGTAGTTGTATTTAATATTAAAAAAATTGTTAATATATATATATATATATATATATATATTTTTTTTTTATGGATTGAATGAAAGATGATTATTTGAGAGAACATGAAATGGTATGTAGATTTAATGGTTTATAATTAATAATTAAGAAAAAATTATGTTTATTTTTTTTTAAGTTTTGTTTTGTTTTTTTATTTTCTTGAATGATGTAATGGTGAGTTGTTTGTATGTAAAATGTTTTTTTATTCTAGAGTTTTGATTTAAGATGGATTAAGAACAAATATTTAGTATTTGGCATGGGTTTATAGATCAAGAGGCATGAGTGTTGGGTATCTAACTTTGAAGTAATTAATAAGGTCGTCTTTTAGGTAAGGTTACAAAGGTTACTTCTTGAATCTTAATTTATTGCTTCATGTAATATTCCATATTTTGACTTGATAACTAAACAACATTATGACTTATTTGTATTTCTTCGCTTGTTATATGTTTGCTTAGCTTAGCTAAGAAAACTATATTTGCAAGTTTATGGACCTACATATTTGAGGAAGTTATGTTTTAATTTTATCATTTATATTATTAATGATGATAGTTGTGCGACTTACTTTCAACATGCAAATCTAAATAGAACTAAATGGTACATGGCTACTAGTTTACGTTATGATTAAATGAATAAATGAGTTTCATTCATATGATGAATATATTATCTTGTTTACATTGTTAGACAATTGACAACTTGGTGATTATTGGAAAGAAGAAAAGATTATGCATGATCTTATGGTTTGGTTAGATTGACGCATAGGTTAAAGAGGCTAAGTAATGGTTGAATACTTGTGATACTAAGTGGCCTTGATGTCAATGACATCAAAAGTGAAAGGGTACGCTATGAAGCATTAATTTATGAATTAATAGTCAATTCTATACACTGATATGATATGTAGTCCACTATATGTTTTTATAGAAAACAAAGTTGCCTAAATTGGTCATTCAATGGCACAACTCTAAGAACAACAATAGAAACACATATGATTATTGATAGGGTGTTGACCCTAGTTCTATTAGGAGGAGTGGAGGTATTATCCATCAATTATCCTCCAAAACATGGAATCATGGGAGGGTTGCGTCAAGCTATGCTCCCCAACTTGTGTGATGACGACTATTGGTTGTTTGCAAGGGAAGTCAGGTTGATTTAGACAACGCTTTTGCTTATGGGTTATATATGTGTTAGGTCAATATAGTTGATGTTCCAACATATTCTAGCAGAGGAATAGATATGTGTGGAAGATGGAAGCAAGTTATAAAGGAAGGATGATTAAGAGTGGTAATGATGTTGTTTGGGAATTAGAGATGCTACTTTAGTTTTATACTTGTTTCCTTTCGTCTTTAAATCATTTGTTTAATTCATTAAGGATAAATATGAGGACAATGTTCAATTGGTACTGATGTATTGTGACTTAGTAAGATTGTGTAATCATGTTGTGTTTACTGGATTAATGTCTTACATGCTTGGTTATGATCATTGAGGAAATATGCATTAGAGGTCGTGATGGTTATCTTTAGTACCCGTACAAGCTATGTGTACATCAACCACACAAAATACCTTGCATGTGTACACTAGTATCATATATTAGTTATTAAATGATTATAATTATTAATGGTTGATGCATGATGGGTACAATAAGGGTTAAAATATACAGACCTTTTATTGGGTTAATTTGCATTTCGTTTAGATTCATTTACATTTCATTACAGTTCATTTAAGCTAATTTACCTTTCATTTGTATAAATTAAATTTCATTTACATTTCATTTTAGGTTTTACTTCATTTATAATTCTTACCAAATATGATTTGATGTGATTCGAATTTATTGTTATATAGGATATATTATAGCTTAATATTTGATTGTATTTTGACTTATGAGATGTGAATTGAATTTAATGTGAAAAATTGCTTTGCTCAATGGGTTGTTGGATCATTTATGTTTAGTAGGTGAATTATTATTTTATGATATTTAAACTTCATAGGGGCCCACTTGAGAGGGCTAGGAAGGCAATGGAAAAACTTGTTACAGGGGGATTTTGGAGATAATAAATGGTTGGCATTTGGAAGGAAACCAAGAGGATGGTTGTGTGTTAATAACATGGAACTGGAATCTTGAGGTTGAAGATGGACACTAGAGTGTTGTTGTTAGAGTTGGAGGCACAAAAGGATATGAAACCCCAGGTTTCTTGGAACTAGCAGTTGTGTTTCTAGTTGGTTGGGAGGATCAATCCCAATTTGAGTAACACACATTACTCAACACTAGATTGGGGGATTGCAACTAAAGACTAAATTGGACTACTAAATCATCTAGTTTCTAGAGGCTAATTTATAATTTATATTTACTTGATTAAGTTGTTTAACTGAATTGGAACATTATCTATGAACAATCATTTCAAGTATCAAAGATTAATTTGTTTGATTGAATGAACTTTTGATACAAGATATACTATAAAATCAAAACGGTGAAATTATAACTATTAACTCAGAACTTATGCTAGGAAATAAACATTTCACATGAAAAATCCATATTCATAAATTTTGGTTTGATTAACAGAGTAAATTGGGAGTTATATTAGATAATTAACACCCGTTGTGGATAATGGGGTGTTACACTTTGATTGGTAACAACCTAGGAAATTTTATTACCCTAACTTTTAATAGCTTAAGTAAGTTTATTACACTATGATCTAAGAGGATATTGGTGACCACCTGCCTGTTCAACTTGGACCCTCACCATTGTTTCTTTCAGTTTTTCAGTTTCCTTAATTGTAGCACAATTTACTATTTTTGGCAGTTTTCGGGTCGTAAAATTTCGAAGCCGTTTTGAGGCCCTAAACAACGTTTTTTCGGCATCGAATGGTCAAGAGAAAATGAGTCTGTTTCAGACTTGATATTTGATGTTTATGGATGTAGTCCTTGAATAGATATTTATAACAATGTATCATGTGCGTCAAACAGAGGTAGTATGACAAAGTTACGACCCTGAGAAATTGATGTGCCAAGTTACCCAATGGGGCCCATATTCTAGCGTTTCACCTTCTAGGGTTAGGTTTTTGGATGTGTAGGGTTTTGTAGAAGGAGCAAGTCGATAAGTCGACTTGAAGGATAGCCGACTTAGTTGATCAGCCGACTAATTCGGTCGGCCGACTAAGTCGGTCGGTCGACTAAACTAGAGATTAGGTCGGCCACCTAAGGTCGTGTCGGTTCACCGAACCGACACGTAGTTATTTTGTAACCGTTCTGTAATCATATATATTAGGCTGTTGAGTCAGATGAGAACTCAGTTTAGTTCTCTATGTTGTATGGACTCATCCGTATAATATAATCTGTTAATTCACCTATTTGTTCTTATCTCTTGTCTCTATTATATATATATGTTTTAGTGTGTATTACTGGTAACCTTATGTGATCTATGAGATTACAACATTGGTTCCGTTGTCGGTAGTACATGTCTGAAATGTATGAAAACAGATGATACCAGAGCAGAAGATTAAGGACTGGTGGGAACGTAAAGTTGCAAACTATTTGCAGAATTACGCACGAAGGAACATATTAACAATCGCACAAGCAAAAGAAATATTTTCACAGAAATGCATGAAAATTTTGTCGAATCAGTGCCCCAACTTCTGAAGAAACTCTTGGATGAGAAAGTGGGAAGGGATTAAAGAATAGCAACTGCTGGAAAAACTGATCCGAGGAGGTAGAACAAACTTGTCAAAGTGGTTCGAGAAAATTGCCAATGACTTCTGTGAGGAGCAAGCAGTCGAAGATAGAACTTCGGTGGAAACAGTCAAGGAGAAATTTTACACAGATCTCATCGAGCAATTTCTGTGTTTCTTACCGACCTTGTTGTTCAAATTCCTAATCGAGAAGGGAGTAGGACATATTGTCGAACCTCGTCCATCACTTCACGAACTGCCATCAAACTCTAACTGGGCAGAGAAGCAAAGGAAGTGGGAAAAATTTATTGTAGAAAGGGAGTGGGAATACTTCCTAAGCAAATAGACTGAACTATCTGAGCTTTCTAAAAGCGTCAGGTAGGCTATGGGGGGTAGCTGGTCATATGTCGAGATAGCGTAGAGTGGATTCTAGTCGACTAGAAACAAATACCATTCACCAGTAATGAGAATTCGACCAAAATGGAACTCAAGAGAATAGTATCACGCGAAGGTATGTCAGACATTTAGAAAATAGAGAGGGAATAGAGACAATAGAGGAGGGAAGCAAGAAGAGAAAAAGCCTTAGAGCTGCATAGAGGAAGGAGTTGTAGGGCGACCAACCAAGAAAATAATTCACCAGAGTCGGGTCATGACCGACATAAATAAGGCATGGAACGAGAGGCATCCCCTACGGAGGAAGAATTGTGGATAGAGCAGCCAGAAGCTCTCCAATTAAGAGCTCCCCATGAAGGAACAACCCTCTCTCTGTTAAATCCGCGTACTCGGATACAGACTATTGTCGAATAGGACCTCCGAATACGAGCTGGTGACTTTAGTATATGGAGTCAACTAGACGATGAAACATACACTGGACGACACCTCATTATACGTTGACCAGAGGAAGGGAATTTGGTGACCTTTCAAGCGGCACCCTCCAACCGAAGTATCCACTTACCCTTACCGACACATGAAGGAGCACCCCCCCCA
Source organism: Pseudotsuga menziesii (assembly GCA_001517045.1). Classification (NCBI taxonomy): domain Eukaryota; kingdom Viridiplantae; phylum Streptophyta; class Pinopsida; order Pinales; family Pinaceae; genus Pseudotsuga; species Pseudotsuga menziesii. Next base: position 22,205 of record LPNX010443073.1, read on the forward strand.
CCAAATACAGCTTTAGAAGACACAGAACATTCAAAACTGTAGACAAATAGTTGCAGTGGACCATCGACAGCAGAAGTCGACATCAACCGACTGCTAGTCAATGAAGAATCGACAACCGACGGGAACGGAAGTTCTGTCGACCATAGTCCCGCATAGATGAATAAACCAATAACACCACCACCCTCACCTCCACATCCACCTCCACCCCTGCCACCTCCTAAGAGTAGTGACAGTGATTTAGACATGGGTCACGGATCAGCCCACATTCCTTTATATGAGGGGGATGAGGACCCCAGACGACACTGGTTCGTCTGCGAGTCGACTTGGGAGGCCAACCAAGTTATAGATGAAGATAGACAAATGGCATAGTTCGTCGGTGCCTTGAGGAAAAGGGCATTGACATGGTATATGACATTTTCGGAAAGACAACCTAGAGCAACCAAAGCTGAGATCAAGGCACAATTTCTATCATTTTTCAAAACTCCAGATGCCAAACACTTGGCAACGAAAAAACTAAAAACTACATCACAAAATCCAGGGGAAACTGTCCACGACTATGATAAGCGCTGGAAAGACCTTCTGAGCCAGCCGGACTATGTTATAGATGAACAGTTACTAATCCAGTGGTTTCTTGTAGGGCTATCTCAGAAAGTGCACCGACACATCAGTCTGGAAACGTTCAAATATTACGAAGATGCGCTAACAAAATCTCTTCAAGTGGAGATGGACGAGGACATACTCGCTTACCCCACAGACAACAGATTGGAAGAACAGCTCGAGAGTGTACATAAGTCTTTAAAGGAGTTAAACCTCAAGAATCAGAAGATCTGATGCACTAAATGCTCAACGGTCGGCCACTCCAAAGACAATTGTTGACAGGAATACAGCCGACAGGACATTCGATTCGTGCAGACCAAATATTTTTGTGAGATTTTCCAAGAGCATGGGGATCACTCGACAAAATACTGCCCGTTCAACATGAAGGACGACAAGGCATCCTGGTGTGCAATATGTGAAACCAAAAATCACAATACGGCCGATTGCCATTTGAACCTAAAGAACCGACAAAATTATCATGCAGTCTACCAAACCAACGCAGTTGCGCAAACTAACGAGCAAAAAAATTTAGCAAACAATCAGAACGATCAGAGATATGACGGCTGACGATACGAGCACCGGTATGACAATCGATGTGCAGGCTATGGAGGAAGAGGTCGATTCCCTGGGAATCGCGACAACCGACCGCGTCGACCCATCCAGTGCTTTACATGTTATAAAGAGGGACATCGGTATGCAGACTGTCCATATAAAGACAGAACTGACCTCAAATTTTGTATGCACTGTGGAGTAGGGGATCACTCACTAGAGGATTGCCCTACCATGTTAGAAAAAATAAATACAAAGAAAAATGTTAATGTCTTGTCCTATGTGCACAAAAATGATGTAATAAACACAAAAAAATTGCATATTGTAACTCGACAAGGAACAAAAATAGAAGTTGATAACCCAAGAATCAGTAAAATAAAAGAGAAACATGTCTATCCTGACCCACTGAAAGAAAAATAAACATACAAAGAAGCAACCAATATATTCAGAGAAATTGCATGATAAGAACACGTTCACGACATTCGACATAACACAATATATGAATTAATCCAGCTCGTAAAAAAAAGACAACTCAGTATCTCAATTCATCGATTTGATGTATGAAATAAAATGTACCAACTCTGAAAAACAAACAAAGAACATCTACAGCTTAAATAAAAAAGACAAAGGTGATGCTCACCCACTTGTCGACCTGGAAATCGAAGGATACTACGTCCGACAAGTAGTGCTCGACTTCGGCTCACAAGTAAACATCATGACTCATGACACTTGGGAACAAATGGGCAGACCTCGACTCTATGAGTCAGACATATACCTAAAACTAGCCGACCAGGGCCTAATTGAGCCTATTGGAGTCTAGAAAAACGTCAACACGACTATAAAAGGAATCTCAACCAAGGTCGACTTTGAAATCATTGACCCAAAGGAAGGATCCAGTTCCTTCCCAGCATTAGTCGGTCGACCTTGTGGTAGAAAGATGAAAGCATCGATATCCCTGGACAAGGAGCGAATCAAATTAAAAGGTAACGGACAAAAGGTCATTGCACCCATTCACCCATCTCAAGGGGAACCCTGGACTAAACCTATCGATGAAGAAGTCGATGTCCGACAACTCTACCAGATCCAAAACAATGTAGACTACACAGAACCAAATATCCATGGAGAACTTCATTTAGGCAACCAAGACTCAGTTGGTTATAATTCAGATGCCGAATTATATGATTGGGATATCGAGAACTATGAAACACAAGCAAGAGGGTGCTGGACTATACAAAAAGTGCAGAAAAATCCCACCCAATAGTGCTTCATAGTGTCCATTGTCCCAAAAATATTTGAGAAGAAAATTAGGGAATTCCTTACCTTGCAACCTACCAATGTAAATACTACACAAATATCAAGATACAAGGAAAGGGAATCACCTGTCATGCATGTCGAACAAGTTTCCAAAAATATTGGTGAACATGGCCGACTTCAAAGCCTAGTAGAAACTTTTACATGACAAGCTGCCAGATGGTGGGATACCCATCAGACAAGACTGCAGACCTGGACAACTGCTTCGGCTTACTTTGTCGAAAGGTTTGGAGGAAAGAAGTTAACCCAACAAGCTCAGATACCTGTATTCACTCAAGGACAGAACCCAGAAGATCATATTAAAACCTGTGAAAAAGAATGGAGAAGACTTGGGTACAAGGATGAACGAGCATGGCCACACTTGTTCCCATCAACCCTCGCCGACTTACTAAACAAATGGTATAAGATGGAAGAAGCTAGAGGTGAAACCTTCTTATGGCATGAACTCAGGGAAAATTTCATTAAAGATTTTAACTTTATACCACAAAATGAAAACTTGGTCGAAACAACAAAATAGATTAAATAATTTATACAGTCGACCGAAAACAAACCCTTAAAGGCTAACCGACAGACAATGAAATGTAACAATATCCAAACAGGTTAAAAACCACAGTCGACAAGACTACAGTTAGAAAACGAAAACACAGAAGGAAAAGGCTTTAGATGGAAATCTAACCATATCGAAATGACCAAACCTATCTGTACAATCCTAAAAGTAGAAAGAACCGACAAACAAGATACCGACAGAATGACTGCAACCAACTTCCCTGCCACATTCTCATAGTTTAAGGAAGGAATTCGACCGATCAATGAAGCCAAAGCACCAGAATGGCTAGATGCTAAAATCAAAACTAAATAATTCGACATCTCCAATGATGATTGACCAAAAATGGCAAATATTGGTGACTACTGGAGCGAAGAACATACCACAGAGATAGTGAACTTATTAAAGGAATTCCAAGATGTATTTGCTCGAGATTATAAATACCTCAAAGGCTTAGTCCATGAAATGGGAGAATCGAAAATTGATACTAAACCTGATGTTCGACCTGTGAAGAAAAGGCCTTATAAACTAGCTCACAAATACAAGGAGATAGTCAAAAAGGAAATTGATAACATGCTGGCAACAGGCATCATCTATCCTATCGACCAATCAGAATGGGCAAGTCCAATGGTTGTACAACCTAAGAAACATGATCCGACCAGACTAAGAATTTGTGTCGACTTCAGGGAACTAAACAAAGTAACACTGACAGACCCATTTCCAACCCCTTATGCGGATGAAATCTTGAATGAGGTCGCAGGACATGAATGCTACTCATTTACAAATGGATTCTCAGGTTATAACCAAGTGCCAATAGCTAAAGAAGACCAGAAGAAGACAACCTTTGTGTGTGAATTTGGTTTATTTGCTTACAAGGTTATGCCTTTTGGATTAAAAAATGCACATGTAGTATTTTCTAGAATTGTTATCAAAACATTTCAGGAATATATTTACAATACCATGGCAGTATACTTCGATGATTGGACAATATACTCCATGTTAAAGGATCATTGCAAATGGATCAGACTTATGTTGGAAAGATGTCGACAAATTCAACTCTCCCTAAACATCAAGAAATGCATATTTGTGACCCCCATAGGGATATTATTAGGGCACATTTTCTATAAGGAAGGTATTAAGTTTGACTTTGCAAAGATCAAAATTATCCTCAACCTAAAACCACCAGTAAACCCAAAACAAGTCAGGGTGTTACTTGGCCACACAGGCTATTACAAAAAAATCATCAGATATTATTCATATATGACCTATCCTCTTGAAGAACTATTACGAGAAGATCAAGAGTTTGACTGGACAGAGGAGTGCCACATATCATTTGAAAAATTAAAAATAAAACTAGTCGAAGCACCAATCCTAAAGTTTCCAAACTGGTCGATCAAATTCCATGTTCATATTGATGCATCAGGCCTAGCAATAGGAGCAATCTTAACTCAACCAGGATATGATGGAATGGATTATCTTATAGTTTACAGTAGCAGAAAATTAAATAAGGCTGAAAGAAACTATTTGACAAAAGAAAGAGAATCCCTAGGAATGGTCTTTGTACTACAAAAATATCAACATTATCTCTTAGCTAACCCATTTAGATTCTATACAGACCATCAGGCCCTGAAGCACCTCGTCAATAAACCACTACATCATGGAAGGATCTATCGATGGCTACTGCTCTTCCAAGAATTCGAGTTTGAATTCGTTGTCCGACCAGGCAAGTTAAATGTCGGGCCCGACCATTTATCCTGAATCGACACAGGAGAAGAATCGACAAGAGTCGACGATGACTTACCTGATGCACATTTATTCCAGATAGAAGCAGTCCCAGCAGAACTAGAAGAAATAGCTTAGTTCTTGGAAGATGGACATGCACCAGAAGGAATGAGTACAAAGAAAAAGAAGATCTTAGCTATGAAGGCTACACCCTATAGTCTTATAAATGGATTTTTATACAAAATGGGATTATATGACATCCTTAGAAGGTGTGTACTAGAACACAAACGAGACAACATTATGCATGAAGCACACTATGGACTTGCAGGAGGACATTTTCAAGCAGACACAACTGCAAAGAAAATCCAACAGTCGGGGTTATGGTGGCCGACACTCCACAGAGATTGCAAAAACTTTGTCAGTCGATGTGATAGATGTCAACGGCTAGGTCGACCCCTGCCTAGCACAGAAATGCCTTTGATATCAGTAAACCCAAGTTTGACATTCGAAATCTAGGCCATAGAATTCATAGGACCGTTTCCTATACCGGCAAAAAGGACAAGTGCAAGGTATATCATACTGCAGTCGAATATGTAACTAAATGGGCTGAAGCTGAACCAGTCAACACATGTTCTAGAGAGATAGCTGCTAATTTTAACTATGAGAATATCATCACTAGATTTGGATGTCCACTAACCCTGATTAGAGACCAGGGAACACACTTCATCAACAGAACTATCAAAACCCTAACCGACCAGTTCCAAATCGACCATCGTCAGAGCACAACATACCATCCTCAGTCGAATGGAGCAATTGAAGCACTTAATAAAACATTAACAAGAGGACTAACCAAAATATGTAATGTTGATAAGGATGACTGGGATGAGAAAATACCTGCAGTATTATGGGCATACAGAACAACATATAAACGATCGACCGACCAAACTCCTTTTCAACTAGTCTATGGACAAGAAACAATAGTTCCACTACACTTCCGACAACAGACACCTATCATCGCAGAAATACTACATGTCGATGTTGAACAAGGAATAAAGGACCGACTATTGCAACTAAGCAAACTTGAAGAGAACCGACTAATGGCAATACAACATCAAGAAATCCAGAAACAACAACAGAAAGCATGGCACGACCGAAACATCAAAAACAAAAACTTGTCGGTCGGAGACCTTGCTTTACTATACGATAGTCGAGTAAAAGGAAAACCTAAAAAGCTCCACACATAATGAATGGGACCTTACGTTGTCGAAGAGATACATCCCAATGGATCAGTCCGACTAAGGACGTTATAGGGCATAGTATTTTGGAAGCTCGTTAATGGAACCCGACTAAAACGCTACAAAAATAAAATAAAATCATATAACGACCATAACCGTCAACCAAAAGCCATAAAAACTTAAAAATTCAAAAGCCAAAAAAAATACCATACATATCGAAAGCTATGACAGGAAATTACCATTTCAACAACTGACATCATGCCCATCGACATAACACCATCGACCATTTTCATCGACTGACCACTTCCATCGACCATTCTCATAACCAACCTCAACCGACGACCTCGATAGTCCCATCGCGCATTCATGACATCGAGTGCCGAAAGCAATTCGCTATTAACACACACTCAAGTATTCCAGCTGGAACATCACATCCACCATTAATACACCCATCAACGCACACATCCACAGCATCGCCTATAAATGTTGGATCGCCGAAGGATCATTCACCGCAATCCATACAAAGAGAGCATCAGAGCATCCAGTCGACTAAACGTCGAGAACCCCTTAGTGAAATCGACCATCAAACCAACACAATGGCCCCCAAACAAACTAGAGCCTCGATCAAAGCCAAGGAAATATAGGCTGCGGATACACCTTTAGTCCACAGGTTGAAAAACATTAAAAACGCCAAGGCACAGGAAGGCTCATGGAAAAAACTATTGGCCAAAATGCAAGAATGGGCCTATGTCAACAAAAAGGCCACTCAAGCCGCAAAGAAAATCAAACACAACACTATCTTCGGCTATGTCAATGCACCACTCATGGCCATCTTTGGTGGCACGAAGGAAACTGCTGTAAAATTCATCATCAGTCGGTACCACAATGGCCGGTTCTACTTCGACCAACCGATCGACATCTCTGGCGAAGTCATCTCCAAGCTGACCAGTCTCTCCAATGAAGGAAACCCAATACCAGTCGGTATCAAAGAAGGATTGGTCGAAGAGCTCACTGGGTCATATTCAGGTAAGAACTTCAAGGGGTTGATGATTAGCCAAATCACAACCCGAACGCCACAGATTGTGGCCAAAATAATTGCAGTAACACTCACCCTGTCAGGTCGAGGCAGCGACCTTAAATTGGACATGCTAGAAGCTGTCGACACCATTGCGATAGACGAAAGGGCATACATATGGGATGGATATGTCACCGACATGGTCAAAACCATCTGCGAAAGATGCCAAGAAACGGGGGGAATCATCAAGTTCCCCTCCCTAATCTTATGGATAGTTATGTACCATATCTGCCCAGAGGGGAGTCTAGTATTTTAGGAATCATTGAGGTTCCACATGTGGAGATTTAAGCCATTCTCCTAGAGAGGAACCTTGTAGGAGCTTGAGCATGGGAAAGTACTGTTGGAGAACTGGCTTCAACAGCTCAAAGTCCGCACGACTAGATGGAGGGTGCCTCAAAACATCTGAAGAAATCTACCGACAAACTCCCACATCCAACTAGAGCTCGACCATACCTCGGTGTGGTACATGCAGGGCGACAACTCAAACTCCAAAGCCCTTGACTACTATCCATCAATCGAACAGATCTTTCGGGAACTGTCTCGATAGGCTAAAACCAAAATACCAGTACTAGCAGCAACAAAGCAGGTCGACTTCTCCATCGAGGAAACGCTCACAGATCAGGAAAAAGAGGAAGACTATGAGCTCAACCTCTATATCAACACCTTTGTGTCAGAGGATACACCGGTCGAACACACTGGCCGACTTCAAATAACCATCAAACCTCCGACTGCAAAGAGGGCAGAACCCCGAACCACAGAGCCACAGCCAGAGCAGCAGGTAATTCCTCCGGCGGTAGAAAGTCTCGTCCCAACCCAGGAGCCAAGAGGAGAGACAGATCCTGACAACCCAGAGTATGCTGTCACAAAAGGTATCATTAGAAAATTATCAAAAGAGATAGCAGTGGCCTAGAAGAAGCTCAAGACCCAACAACAACAACAAGGAAAAGGTAAGCGCAAGCTTATCCTGGAAAACTCATCAGAAGACAAGGAAGAACTGGCAGCCATGGCCCTCGACATAATAGAGGATGCCACAACAAATAAAATACCGGTCAAAGCCCAGTTCCAAAGATTCGTCGATGCACGAGCCCTCGCGGGTCGACCAAAGAAAGCTAAGACCACCCATACGACGACACCTGAAAACGTTGTCGATTTGGTATCTATGCCTCCACCCCCATCACCGACAAAAATAACTGAGGAGCAAGTACCGAAAAAGCATTCAGTAAGCCCCTTGGACTTCTGCAAAAGTGCGATGTTAGAAGCAGTCAAGGAAAAATTTGACAAAGACAAATATCTGCAGGAATTCATTGAGAAACTGCCTGAGTTATTTACATCGGCCCAGAAGATATCCACCAAAGCACCTCTCTTCACGGTCAGTGGATACCAACTAGGACACAAAGCCCAGTCTAGAACCTTTGCAACCATCACGTCGACTTTTGAGAGAAATCCCGACAAGGAAGCTGAAGTGATTGCACGTCAGACCTCGACTATCACACCGACCGTACCTCAAGCCGACCCACCAGCCACTGCTCCGACTGGAGGACAAGAAAATGAGGAGGACATAGCCCGACAAATTAACCAAATGTTCTCCGACTTAGACTCACCTACCCACCCCGACAATCCACCACTCACCCACACTTCTCCCAAACCAATCACCCTCGACCATTCGCATCTCCACCACCACCACCACCATCTCCACCACCACCACCACCCCCTGACTCAGAGCAAGGCCCACCACAACCAACTGCATCCACACAACTAGAAGTGGTAGTCATCCCACCGCCCCAACCACAGAAACCATCAGCCACTATCCAAATATTGACTCGACTGTTGCAGGTACACAGGTGTCGACACAAGCAGAAAAATAAAAGCATAAGAAGATGAAGGAGAAACAGAAGAAGGAGCATCATGGACAGCCATCAAGGGTCCACATCAAATTAAAGGATGCAACTTCCCTAACCGACCTAGAGCTAGGACAACTTCTGAAGACCCTAGCAGGTAAAGCAAAAACGAGAAGTGAGCAAAGACATAAGGAACTTGACGACCAGAACGTAGAATAGGTCGAGTTTCTCCACAAATGCAGGAATTTGGCCCAGTTCGTCATGTCGGGCCCCGTAGAGGTCGACACAGACAAATCGATCGAAAGGGCGTATCAGCTATTTGAGAGCATGGTGTCGGCACTCCAAGCTCACATTCAAGAAACAAAGGAGGAACAAAAAGAGGAAACCGCCTGACTCCTAATGGCATGATACACTGCCTTTTCTGAAGCCTATAAAGTGCTGCAAGATCATATGGAGGAGTCTATCGTAACTAAAGAAATACTGAGAGACTGGCCTAATTACTACAGGCAAGTCTATCAGCAGACTCAGCAGACTTGGCAAGGGATTCAGGCATTAGAAAGCAGGAAGACCACTGAAGAAGCACTCATAACGACAATAGAAGAACAAATAGTGCTTGAAACTGCCAAACTACAGAGACTAGAAAGGGAAGCACATCAGCGGGTGCAACAAGCTCTCCCTAACTTGGAGAAAGTCGACATCATCTGCCCGCAGATGAAACAACTTATCGAGACAGTAGAGGAGAAGGACTAGTTTATGGGTCCCGACATGGAGAGGATAGTTGAAGTCTCCATTTTAGAGAAGATGTTGATCTTATCAGGTTTGACCACACTCACCATCAACATCCAGAAAATTTTGCAGAGTTGGACAGATTTCCAACATCACCTCGCAGTAACAACCCCAGCCATTGTAGAAGTTTGTGTACAAAAAAGACCGACCATCAGACTTCACAGCCCACCAAATAACTATTAAGACCAGCCAGGAAGAATTTTGTACCTCCCTGTTTCTTCGGGACGGAGAAACGTTTTGTTCGTGGGGGAGATGTAGAAGGAGCAAGTCGATAAGTTGACTTGAAGGATAGCCGACTTAGTCGATCAGCTGACTAAGTTGATGAGCCGACTTAGTCGATCAACCGACTAAGTCAATCGATCGACTAAATTAGAGATTAGGTCGGCCACCTAAGGTCGTGTCGGTTCACTGAACCAACAGGTAGTTATTTTGTAACCGTTCTGTAATCATATATATTAGGCTGTTGAGCCAGATGAGAACTCAGTTCAGTTCTCTGTGTTGTATGGACTCATTCATA
>LPNX010443073.1:32948-57132 GCA_001517045.1 Pseudotsuga menziesii
GCATCTTTGTTTTTATGGTTATTTGTGTATTCTGTTGCATTCCTGAATAAATCTGGATCACACTAGGTCTAGAAACAAATAAGACGCCACACACAATATATGCATGTCTTTTTTTTGCAAAATTGATTATATGACTTCTTCATAAAATTTTATCGACTAAAAAAATCATATTAAATACAAACATTGAATTATAGACACTATGTTTTTTGCTATAATATTTTTTTTTAACATGATCACATAAATGTTTTATACTTAAATACAAAAAAAAACCATAATTTTTTTTTAAACATGGTCACATAAATCTGTTAGGCTTAACTACAAAATAAAACCATTAAAATGAAAAGCAAGGTAAAAAAGAAAGTCTCCCAAAATCACAAGACATATTCTATTTTCAACTTAAAGGCTTCTCAAAATTAATGTTGTTGGTTTTGCTATATAGTCAACGTCTTTCTTGATAAATTTTCTAGCATCTTTTATTTTAATGAAATAAGTAGAAACCTTACTTAAACTCAAAGTCTTCTCATTCTATTCTAAAGAAAATGAAATGCTTAGTATCCCCTTCCATTTTTTAAAGGTAACAATGCCAATCCCAACGTTACAAATCAAAGTTTTGTCATTCTATTCTGATGAAAAAAGAAGAAATGCCTGCCTAATACCCCTCCCTTTCCGATGGGTAACAATGCCAATCCCAATGTTAAACCCTTTGACTGCTCTTTAATTATATCGATGAAACTAATTTGTGTACATTTCATGTACTTTGAACATGCCACCCGTATAGGTGTTTGGTTTTAAAAACATATTTCCAACATAAAGTACATGGGGAACTTCACATAACACACATCTAAATTCTTATGTCTCTTGATTGATTGACTGGGAATGAGAGTTATTTAATTCCCCCACCACATTGTTCATCATGAGATAACCAAACTCTTAATATTTGTTAACGTAACCACATTGAAGGGCTCTACTAATCAATTATAATTAATAATAACAAAATGACGATAGCAAATGACCTCTGGACCCACATGCATTTGAAAGCAACATCATTGACTTAACAACCAAATGATGTAATGGAGTTTCTAGATTATTTCAAAACAAGAACCACGTGGAACATTGGAAATAGGGAGTTAAAACCTTAGTATATACTTGTGTGTATACATCCCATGATTATAGAAATGCACATTCTTTAATGAGATGAGGTTTGCAAGTTCAGAGAAACACACATGATTATCTGAGCAAAATATATATTTTAGGTAAATGATTTGACTATAGAATTCAAACTGAGTATAAAAATGGGGTAGTAGATAATCAAATTTTGGTTGAGCCACTATTACTCTTTAGGGAAGAGACACAGTGAGTTTGCCTTTTCACCTATCGATACATTCGTATAAAGATTCCCCACCTCACATTCTTCTAAAGATTCCCCACCTCATTTTGATAATAGATTTGTTTTTTCAAATTTAAACAAAACACTATTTTTCTACTTTATAACTTTCTTTATTAACCCAACATATTCTCAACTTTAACTTAATTTAAAGCAGTTAGCTAACTTAGAAGATTCATATAAAAGTACGTAGAGTGATTGGACCCAACATATTCTCAACTTTAACTTAATTTAAAGCAGTTAGCTAACTTAGAAGATTCATATAAAAGTACGTAGAGTGATTGGAGGGTAATATATAATATGGTAAAAATTTTAAATTAATTTAAATTAATTTTTGAAAAAAATATAGAATAGTTGTTATATTTGCATAATTTTATTGTTTTTGAAGTATTTGAAGATGCTAAATTTATTGATGCATTCAAACATATAATTTACACATTTCAAAATTTAGATTTTGGAAAAAAAAACCTAATTTTAATAAAAAATTAAACTACTCTTAAAAGAAAAATAAAAATTATTTAACACTGTAACTAAATTTAAAGAGATCCAACAAAATATATATATAACACGATTCATTGAGTATATATATATATATATATATATATATATATATATATATATATATATATATATAACTTGATTCATTGAGTATATATATTAGTTTGAAGAAGAAATTAATATATGTAAGATAAGAACAAACTTTCATGAGCTCTGTAATGAAGCATCCAATTCCAAAACACCATAGGTGCAAAGGATTTGTCATTTTTGTGAGACTACCTAGTAGAGGATGAAAGTCACTTTCTCTTGTACACCCACATTAGATAACACTTTCATAATCTTTATTATAATAATACAACTATATCTCCTTTGAAACACTTTTTTCTAATCTTTTTGAGCATAAAAAGAAATAAGATTTTACAATTAATCTAAGTATCCCTCTTAAAATTCATAAACTAAAGTTAATCTAAAAAACATTAACTACCATCATCATAATACTTTCATTAAAAATTTATAATTTATATTTATTTACAATTTTTGTTATTAAATAAACCATTTTTCTCTTCAAATTGAAGTTATATATACACTTTTTAATTTATTTTATTATCACATAGGCTACCCTCTCTTTGTTATACCTATGCCATTGTCAAAAGGATTGTGATATGCTAACAACGACCCAAAAACATCAATACTATATATATAATTTTCTCTTCAAAAATTTTAAAATTAATAAAAGATGGAATTTAATGTAATAAATTTAGAATTATCACTCTGAATAACACAAAAATAAACATCCACTCAAAAAAATAATTTAAAAAAAACAAAAAAAATGGGAGGATTTCCATAGGATTGGCCCATATGATAGTACACATTCTATATCACTTCCCCATGCAATTAAGTCATCCAATCAGATTGAACATGTTGGAGATTTCTCACCATTAATACTACATAGAAGCAGTTTGTACTTTTTCAAATTCCAATTAATTATAATTAAATAGTTTGCTATAATTTTTAGGGAAAATCCTTACATACATATATATATGTTAAAAAAAAAATTCCCAATGTATATGCAAAACTCCAAACTCAACTTTTACTCACATGGGCGGGGAAAATAAATCACATATTTTTTTTAACCCGAAGGGAAGGGAAGGACAGCACATGGGCCTAAATTTTCAAACTTCCTAGTAGCTATCCATATCGACATTGAAAGGTGAGCACATGGTAGTTGCAGATGGCGGACCAGTGTGCTTTGCCGGAACCGTGTGACACATACCTTCTCTAATATTTATTTTCTTTCCCTAAACTCCATTCGGTCTGGGTTAGCTGTGCAAAAGCATGGAAATTTATGCAATTCAGGTACAAAATTGAATAAAGCTTGACCGAGAAGACCATGTGAGATCCCTGACCTTATTCGCCTCTTCAGGCTTCCCAGCCCCACATCCACCTGCCTCTCTTTCTTCCTTCTCTAAGTTTTTATTTAGTTTATTCATCCATGAAAACAGTTAGTATCCTTGTTCATGACCTCACAATTTGGAATTCTCTCTTTTTTNATCCCCCTGCCTCTCTTTCTTCCTTCTCTAAGTTTTTATTTAGTTTATTCATCCATGAAAACAGTTAGTATCCTTGTTCATGACCTCACAATTTGGAATTCTCTCTTTTTTCCACAGTTTTCTCTGACTCTGTGGGTTGTGTTTGGTCAGAAATAGATACTCAATCGCTATATAGTTCTGAATTGCAATCACATTTTCAACCACCATACCTGCAGCCATGGCCATAGCTGGATAACTTCCCTTGAATGCAATCCAATGTCTGTCTATTGCTTCCTTATGTGACAAAACCTGCAGAGAGTTTTGGGTCCTCCTGATGCCTTATTTTGAAAGGAAGTTTGGGCAGAGCACTAGAGAGGGTTGTGGTCAATATGTGTCTGTATAAATGATTTTGAGATCCACCCACCCACTTAATGATTTTAATGTTTTGGCATCATAAGTAGTCTAGAGTGTCAGCTTTCTCAATCACCTGGACGTCCGTGAGTTACCAGAGGGGTGTATTTTTCTCGTGAATCGTTATCCTTCAATGGGAATTCACATTGTCTGCATTGATTTTGAGGTCAGGGGCTTCATTTAAGTATTGGGTTTGTCTGGTTTTGTTGAAACCAGGTCATTTGGAGCAGAAAGATGAATTGGGTTGTAAGTATTTGAGCAAAAATGAGCAGAGAATCTCAGTGGGTCGTGGCTGTTTGAATTAAATCCAAATGGGCTATTAGCATTTGACAAAAATGAGCAGAGAATTGAAGTGGGTGTTGGGAGATTAGGCCAAATAATGGCGTTTTTTTAATAACTGTGTGCTTGCAGGGACTTCTATTTGGTGTCATGTACAGTGCTTTTTGGTCAATTCAATCATGTATGAGAGAGCATGAAAACCAACATGGTGGTTTTTCAGTAATTTTGCGGACTGATTTGCATGAGAGAGTGCTAGCAATTTTGTGTACAGCTATGCTCGTTTGTAGCACGCGTTTTCCTTAAGCTGCCTTGACAATTGGAGATTAGTGAAATCCTGTTAATAATGGCAAGAGGCGGAGAAATGCCCTCTAAAGCCATGACTTCCAGATGGGTTGTGTTCCTCTGTGCTGCAAGCTTCTGTGTGGGAATGTTTTTTACCAATAGGTGAGGAGCATTTCTTAAAAGTATTAATTGATCTCTAATTCTTTAGAATGCAAAGAAGGCTCTTTGTGATGACAGCTAACTTCTGAACAGAGACATTACGATTGGGGATGTGGCCAATTGGTCTTCTCTGGTTTGGGTTTGTTGATTTTGAATCTTGATAGGTAGAAATATGTCATTAATTAATTGCTCCTATGTGTGATTGGGCTTGTTGTCTTTAGGTGTCAGACTTGCATCAATGAGAGTTTAGTTTTTCTTTCTTCCCTGACTTCATATTTGTTGATTCGCCATACCTTTCCCTAATAGGGTACACATAGCAGAAGTAGTGGACTTTTACCTTTCACCTCCTTGGAGACTGTAATACTGTCCTGGTGGCTCACTAGCGGTATAGGGTGTATATAGGAGAGCTATGGATTTTTATGCACTTTTACCATGCACTCCTTGGAGACTATCCTGTGTCACCTAGCGGTATAGGAGAACTAATGGACTTTTACCATTCATCTCCCAGCCTCAATTGTTTTTGACAAAATCATAAGTGGATGAACCACAATGATCCAAAATTTGTTAAGCAGCGGTGCAGACCAATTACTACAACTTCAGTGCCCAATGAGCAACGATTTACGAACGTTGTCAGTGCAAAATAAAAGATGTTTCCATTGAGATCAGATCGACTTTTTTCAGTCTAGACTGATCAATCATCTTCCATATTACGGCAATGAATCCCAGATCGTTGTTTTCCTATTTCCAGATTAAAAATTTAAGATTTGAGTTTTGAATGGATAGCACTGGTTTGTTTCTATGCAGCATCGTTACAAGAACAGTTTCTCTAGGGGTTGGGTGAAATTAACCTTTTTAGAAACATTAAAATATCTTGAAATTTTGTGTTTTTTTCTTGCATTTCTTATGTTTCTTGCTGCTAAAAGAAGTTGTGAAGACAACATATATCTTGTATCACATTTTCAAGATATCCAATCTTCAATTAAACATAAAAAATCTCCTAGATGCCCTCTGTTTCTTCTAGCTGTCGCTGGCAGATGGTCATTTTTCATTGATCTTTAATCAGTTTGCTTATCAAAACTTTATTCTTTTAATGTTTTTGAAAATGATTGGATTGTAAGATTCTACATCTCTGTATATGTTTGCCTTCATGTTTTTTTTTTCAATTTAGCGGCCTTATTACAACTCTTGATGTTCAAACATGTGATACATTGAGAAAGCCAAGGAGAGCACTGTAAGATCATGTCTGGCAATGCAGTTTGCTTAGTAGTTTCCACATGGAAAAATAAATCAAATGACAAAATGTCTCTAGGATTATAAATGGATGAGATACCTATATTATAAGTCAACAATAAACCTAGTTATTGGGCACATCATCTTCAAGAGGGACATTGCAGAATTGTGCACCATCTGCAAAACGTAATAGCGTTATCATTCCTCCTTCTTATCTGTAAGAATGCATTTCATAAAATTCTCGAGGTTTATTTGTTGTCATCATTTCAATTACAAGAAATTGATCTTTATGTGCATTTAGATGGTAAATACTATGCAATTGTTAAACAATAACTAACAATATTTTTTTGGACTGATTTTGATGTCCTTAAATTTGACTGCAAGTATGGCAGACAAGACATGGTTAATATCATTATAGAGCACAAATACTGCCATGTTGGTTTGGTTGTATACACAGTCAGAAACACCGTCTAGACTATGAAACACAAGAGTTAATGTTTAGAAATGCAAAAGTATGTGCAAATAGACATGGTCATTTTTCAACTATATGGCTAATTGCCAAGAAGAAAATTGAAATGCATAGCATTCACATACTCCGAAGGATTTTAAATTACATGCAGATATTGTACTGTCAGCAGAAAGGATGTCAGCAGAAAGGATGTTTTTGAACACTGGAAATTTTAAAGGGATAGTTGTTTAGTTCCATTTGAATATAAAAATCGAAATCTTTAATATTTAACAAGTCAGTCAACATGTTATACTACTTCATTCTGGTTAATCGGTTGGCTGGTTAATCGGTGTCATATTTAATGATTTAACTTTTCTTCATTCTGCTTGTTTGCCTTTCTTAACAGCCAGCATATTTCAGACACACACACACATACACATACACAGCTTCAATTTGCAAACTTAATAGTTGCATCTACATACAGAATTTGAATTTGCATACTTCATTGCATGATCTTTTTATTGTGTACCTGGCATATCGCCTCCATATCTACAAGATTGCTGTCAGAGATTTGTGTTTTTCATATCATGTTCTATAATATCAGCAAATGGAGGGAAGTTGTGGGCTAATTTGTTTTTCACTTGCAATTTTTCCAGAATGTGGAGCATTCCAGAAGCTAAAGATGTAATTAAGTTTAGCAGAGAACTGGGGGATCAACTCAGGCTTGTTTCTGAAGGATGTGATCCCAAACCAGTGAGTACTCCTTGGCTAAAAACAGCTTTTCAATACTATTGTTCAGTTTTAGTGTGACTAATGTTTTACTTTTAGAGCCATATACAAGATTTTTTGTGGTTATAAGCCTTCTGATTTCCAGCTGAACATGAGAAATATATTAACTCAAGTCTCATATGGTACATCATTTCTACCAGAAACCTGTAGATTCCAGGCAATATTTGGGAGAAGTTTCAAAAACAGATCAAACAATAGAGTAAGTTCCATGCATCAGCAGTTATCAGGTTTTCTTTTAGTGGAATTACCATGTTTGATCCTTTTGTGGGATGTGGTATATGTTTTCATCTCCAAGGGTCTGGATGGACATTGTTTTAATGGATTTTCATTTAAGTTCGTGTATAAGGAGGGGACACCAATGATGTGTTATTTCTTGTGCAGAAACATTGGTACAAAGATCTCAAATTTGGAAAGAGAGCTAGCCGCAGCAAGGTCTACACAAGCATCCCTACTGAATGGTGCTCCAGTTTCAGAAGAGCCCATTATTGCAGATACAGCAAAGCGGACAAAGGCTTTTATGATTGTTGGAATCAATACTGCTTTCAGTAGCAGAAAGCGCCGAGATTCGGTCCGTTCAACATGGATGCCACGGGGTACTATTTCACTTGTGTTGGAATAGGGATTTTCATATGATCATGATCATCAGTGGATTCATTTAACTAATTTTTCATACGTGGATGCCAATGTTGATTTCTTTGATTGTGATCAAACAGGTGAAAGGCGAAGGAAGATGGAAGAGAAAGGCATCATTGTTCGTTTTGTCATAGGTCACAGGTATGCTCTTCGGTTATATGAGTTTGTTCACATTGATAGGTTTGTTTTGAGACAATTAATGTATATATGCAGTAAATATCAAAAAGGGGTCTCTGGTAAGGTCAAGTTCCCAAAGTGATTGAGGTTAAGCATCGCTATCATAACTTATATCCATGGTGTTAGGACCTATTTTGTGTGTATGTCTGATGCAATTTCATCTGCAATCACACTTGCAAGTTGCAACCGTGAGTTAGCAAGTGAACCTCCTCAACCAGTAAGATTAAATGTAATTAGTTATGTTGCATACAGTCCCTTTCAGAATGCAGCTCTTCCTGCCCTTTATTTTTCTTGTCTGCTTGTCACCGGTGCTGGTTCCATAATGATATTCTTGTTTTCCAGTAATAGGTCATCAGATCCTTTTCCGCATTGCTTTTTAGTTTTGTTACTTCAAAAAATGACTGCAAAATTTTGTTCTGGATATTAGATTTTAGTATTTTACATCTGTAGGAACAAGAACATAATTTAGTCAATCCATGTGGATTAGGTTGTAGGTAAGTGGATTATTTGTATCATTACTTCTGATATCAATTTAGATTTTAGTGATTTCATACTTGTTATGAGCAGATTTATCAATTTAGTTATTTCATACTTTTTATGAGGAGGTTTAACTGATGCATTTTTATGGGCAAACAGTGCTACAGCAGGTGGAATTCTGGACAGAGCAATTGAAGCTGAAGACATACAACACCGAGACTTCATGAGATTGGTACATAATCCATTTTCCTTATATCTGATACTTTTTGCTTCACATGTTTCTTTTATGGACTGATAAGAAATCACAATTTTCTATGTTGTTCATTTACTTTGAACAGGAACATGTTGAAGGTTATCTTGAGCTGTCTGCTAAGACAAAAATATACTTTGCTACGGCTTTTGCAAAATGGGATGCAGATTTTTATATAAAAGTTGATGATGATGTCCATGTAAATCTAGGTAAGGCTTGGATCTCTTATTTTTCTATCTGTATGTGAAGGTGGGGTGTTTTCCCTTAATGCCCTGATAGGGCCTTATTTCTCAAAGTATTTACTTGTTCATATAATCAAAGACGCTTGTTCTCTTGCAGGGACCCTTGCAAAAAATCTTGCAAGACATCGATCTAAGCCTCGAGTGTACACAGGATGTATGAAGTCTGGTCCTGTCCTGGCAAATAAGTAAGTAGCAAAGAGGAATATTTATATTATTCCAAGCTTGGAATTGATGAGACAAGGAACTGTGTGGCATTATGCAGCATCTATTTGGTTACTGAAGTTTGAAACCTTGAATTTAAACTTCTTCACTTTTGCAATTGTACTATAGTTACTGCATAATTGGAATTGACTTTGTGGCTTGCTCTTATGACCTATGTTTTGGTATATCTTGTGACAGGGGGGTAAGGTACCATGAACCAGAATACTGGAAATTTGGTGAAGTGGGGAATAAATACTTCAGACATGCAACTGGTCAACTTTATGCCATCTCAAAGGATTTGGCATACTATGTATCCCAAAATCTGTAAGCTTTTGAATGTTTCTTCATAAATCTATATAGTAAACTGAAGTAATGTTTTTAGGGCAAGGTGCTCAAATACAATTCTAACTAGTTCACGTGGGTGAATCAGAGATATATTACATAGATATGCGAATGAGGATGTTTCTATTGGATCCTGGTTTATAGGATTGGATGTGAAACACATTGACGATCGGAAAATGTGTTGTGGAACTCCTCCAGGTGTGTAACTACATTTCCTTTGTTTGGTACAATGACTGTACATTGTCAACACTGATGCCTTTATATTATCATCTAAAACAATCTACTTTTTCTGTTATGCAATTCAGATTGTGAATGGAAGGCACAGTCAGGCAATGTATGTGCTGCCTCATTTGATTGGAGTTGCAGTGGCATCTGCAAGTCTGCAGAGAGAATTAAGGAAGTGCATCGCCGCTGCAAGGAAAATGACAATGTTGTATGGAATGCATCTTTGTAGGGCTTAATCTTAGCTACCAAAGGAGCTGACATGGCCATTAACCCATCAAGCGTCTATCCAATGACCCTATGATTGGAAAGGAGAAAAGCAATATTCACACTAGTTGAGACTACTACTTATCAAATTGCTTTGTTCTCCAGTATAAATAGTGAAATTTGTTTGATACCTATATTGAGTGCCATTTTTATGCAACTCAAGTTAGTTTTGGATAAGGGATATGTTTCCCACTAGGCAAGGATTTTTACTTCTCTTGCCATGGAGATGACCATAGACAAATAACCTGGGCGTCTACTTCAAAAGGAAGCTACGGAACTCACGTGGATCATTATTTTAGAAGGCATCTACTAGTCTGTGAGCAATTGCCTTGATTGCTCGAAATTAACATACTGACACTCACGAGCAGTTTTAATGATTGATATTGCATTCATGTGGGTATTTGATCTGACATCAACCTGTATGATTTTTACACTGGAAAAAGCATACAACTCGTGGAGCCAAAGCTGAAGATTCATTTCCAATGAAATATTGTATAAGAGTTGGGGTTGTCATTGTCTGGCAATAACCTTATGCCATAAATTAATACCTCATTCTGTTATATGTGTAATACCAATCATAAAAGGATATTATCCTATAGAGGATGGTTGTATTTTCAGCTATGGAAAATTGGGTGGAGAAATGATCATTGTTATTGTATTGAGCACTTCAAAAAATCACAATGCAAATGCCATTGATAATGCAATATATCCTATCATTTCCTTGTTCAAAAGACTCTGATCTGTGAATTAATTCATTCTTTGTTCAAAAGACTCTGATCTGTGAAAATTTAGTGGTAGAGCTTACCCATTAATGGGGAAAGAGAATCAGGCAGGAAACCATCTCTGTATTTTTGGCAGATCTATTTCATTAGTTTGGGCCTTCAGTGAATGGGAAAGGAGGCAAGTTTTAAGTTGTTCATCTCTGCCCTTTTGGCAGATTTATTTCATGAGTTTTGGGCCTTCAGTAAATGAGAAAGGAGGCAAATTTTAACTCATTCTATTATGTCTTGGGTAAAGGTGATAACTTTCAAAGTGAACTAGTACACTACACTGCAACTTGAATCAACAGTGTGCATTTTGAAATGCTCAAACTAGAAGGTGGTTTTCACTAAGTTTACTTTTTGACCTGCACACATAGAAATAACTTGAGAAAAGTTGTTTGTTCAAGAAGTTTGAACAAAATACTGTAGCTCAGTAAGGGATGGGATGTAGTGCACACATAGAAATAACTTGAGAAAAGTTGTTTGTTCAAGAAGTTTGAACAAAATACTGTAGCTCAGTAAGGGATGGGATGTAGTGAACAAAATACTGTAGCTCAGTAAGGGATGGGATGTAGTGGGCAATAGAAACATTTAAGTTGATTATTCAAAATGTTGAAGTTTAATCAAAATTTTAAAATACTGTAGTTCAGTAAGGGATGGGATGTAGTGGACAGTAGAAACATTTAAGTTGATTATTCAAAATGTTGAAGTTTAATCAAAATATTAAAATACTGTAGTTCAGTAAGGGATGGGATGTAGTGGGCAATAGAAACATTTTAGTTGATTATTCAAAATGTTGAAAGTTTAATCAAAATATTGTACCTTGTTAAAGGGATGTGGGTAATACAAATACTTAAACTACAAGGTGGTTCTTACTAAATTTACTTTTTGACCTGCACACATAGAAATAGAAATATTTCTGCTATAACTTGACAAAATTTACTTTCTGATCTGTCAAAATAGAAATAGAAATATGACAAAATTTACTTAAACTGCAAGGTGGTTCTTGCTAAATTTACTTTTTGACCTGCACATATAGAAATAGAAATATTTCTGCTATAACTCGACAAAATTTACTTTTTGATCTGTCAAAATAGGAATAGAAATATGACAAAATTTACTTTCTGATCTTTCAAAATAGAAATACAAATTTTTCTGCTATAATTTGAGATAGAAATAGAAATATGACAAAATTTACTTTCTGATATTTCAAAATAGAAAAAATAGAAATAGAAATATTTCTGCTGTCAAAATAGAAATAGAAATATGACAAAATTTACTTTCTAATCTTTCAAAATAGAAATAGAAATATTTCTGCTATAATTTGAGATAGAAATAGAAATATGACAAAATTTACTTTCTGATATTTCAAAATAGAAATAGAAATATTTCTGCTATAATTTGAGAAAAAAGTTGATTGTTCAAGAAGTCTGAACACAAAATTGTAGCTTGGTAAGAGATGTAACATTTAAGTTGATTGTTCAAAATGTTTAAGTTTGAATAAAATATTGTAACTTGGTAAAGGGATGTGCATAATACAAACATTTAACTAAATTTCACACTTATGTTGCATTAAAAGGGATTTTCTTGAATTCAATTATTACTTTGAGTGTAATTTTCCAAAGTCAGGTTGAGGTGTTGAGGTTTTGTTGATAGACTTGTCTAACTTAGACTTGATAGATCAAATACAACCAAAATCTATCACACCAAGAAAAAAAAGCAAACATAATATTAAAATATCACACCAAGAAAAAGGCAAACATACTACTAAAAAATATCACACCAAGAAAAAAAAAGCAAACATAATATTAAAATAATGCAAGAAGAAAGCAAACATAATATTAAAATAATGCAAGAAGTTTAATAATTAGACGATTCCTTGAAGGATAATACTTAAACAACTCCTTTATCAAAACAGATAATATTTTTGATGAAACAAAACTTTAACTCTCAATTAATATATATGATGAAAACTTTTTACAAACAATGGCAACATGGTTTGAATGGTGTAAAAACCATCATCTAATTTTACCAATCGGTAACGTTAGTTTTGAAGCAAGAACACCCTTGATCTTAAGGTACAACATCCACTTATTTGGAATCATGAAAATCCTTTCACTATTTTCCATTTTTCAATCTACATGCATTGCTTCATGGGTGTATGCGCTTTGTGAAAAAAATATTACTCTTACTAAAGGAAACATCCGACACTTGTTTCCTCGAGAAGTTACAAAGAGTTTCGGGTGTTTAAATATAAATGTAAGAAGAGTGGGTTGCTTGACACTTGTCTCTTCGAGAAGTTACAAAGATTTTCGGGTGTTTAAATATAAATGTAAGAAGAGTGGGTTGCTTGCGGTTACATGTCATAAGAAGACTGGGTTGCTTGTGGCTACATGTCATAGCCACGTGCACAAAACACAATGTAAGCCCAAGAAGTTTTAAAAAATATATTATATTGGTCAAAATACTATTTTTATCCATTTGCACAAAACACAATGAACAGAAGAAGTTTAAAAAACATATTATATTTTTCAAAATAGTATTTAATAATAGATTGATATGTGGGGGTAATGGGTTAGTTTTGGTTTAAGACCATTACAAAAAAAATTAAGTCAAGTATTATGAAATTATATTTTATATAGGTTAACTATACGTTATTCATGCATTCATGGGTTAGGATTATCCATTTATCAACCACTGGTTATTTTGATTATAAAAAAAAAAAAAAAAACATTTGATGTAATTAGTTTTATGATTTTTTTTTATAAATGCCAATTTCAACAACATAAACCTCTCAACATGCCTAAGTTATATAATATAAGTATCTTTTTTTCCGAAATGTGTATTTAAATATGGTTGATCTTTGTTAATCATAACATTGTAATTAAATAAAAATTCTATTCATAGTTACATTCAATTCCATTCACAAAGAATATTTGAATATGAGATTTAGTTAAAAACATTGTATCACCTTATTTATTTAAGATAATAAAATTTTAAATTAAAAATATTTAATTGAAGTTGAATAATTAAAATAGTATTTAATAATAGAAAAATAAAATAACAAAATTTTAAATTAAAAATATTTAATTGAAGTTGAACAATTAAAATAATGCAATTAAATTAGTATTTAATAATAGATTGATATGTATTGTTAGTTTTAGTTCAAGGACATTACAAAAAAATTGCAATTAATTAATTTATTTTAGTATATTCTTTTTTAATTTTAAAAATTGCCTAATTATGAAAATTGATGGAATTATAGAATATTTGAAAATGAGAATTACTATTTATATAGCGAAGATATTTTGTTTATGAGGAATACCTCAATTGGTTGGATCTTTCGGGACCAAGACTTAATATGGTTGAGCTCGAGGGTTTAATTCTTTGGGTCCTTCATGGTTAGGCATCGATGTAATGCCAATAGGGTGCTTTTCCTTCGGGTATCCCCTTTGACTTGAATCTGTGTGCATGTAGGGAGATCTTAAGTTGTGAATCACATTGAAAAAAAAATAAGGAAGATATTTTAAAAATGTTTTTATTTTCCACTTTTTAAATATCAAATAGTTCAAATACGAATTGGCTG
Organism: Pseudotsuga menziesii; assembly: GCA_001517045.1. NCBI lineage: Eukaryota > Viridiplantae > Streptophyta > Pinopsida > Pinales > Pinaceae > Pseudotsuga > Pseudotsuga menziesii. Next base: position 47,116 of record LPNX010443073.1, read on the forward strand.
CTTGTAAAAGACCCAGGAAAAGTAAAATAAAAGTGGGCATATGCGGGAGGTAGGACACTACTTAGTATGCCTGAGGGAGAAAGATTTGTTGTGTGAGCACTTTGGTGTTAGGCAAGAATTTATTTCTGAACAACGAAGTTTTGTGACCGAGGTTGATTGTTTCCACTCTTGGTATGCACGATTTGGCTCGAGGGTGATTAGAGCAGAAATGAAAATATGCTCTCAATCTACGATTGGGTGCAATGTCGCAGTTCCTATCATATTCAGCTACAACATTTTCCATGTTTCTATTGAAGATTAATTTATGATACAATCGCATAATTTAGTAACCTATGGATTTGATTTCTTGCAGATTGAGTGATCAAAATTGTTATTTTATGAGTTAATTGTTCTGTTTCCTAATTGGAATGAAATAATGTACCAAAAGTTATCTTATATGGATGTTTCATATAAAGTATCTTGTTTGTTATGATTACAACATAAATATTCATTATAAATGAGGATTTTTCTAGTAACGATTTTTTCCTCTACTATTACTAGCAGTTTAGGGTTTTTCGTTGTTAGTTGAGATTCCGAGATCCGCATCAAAATCTCTTAGTTCCGAAAGATTAACATGACATTTACCTAGTTAATGGGTTAATTTTATGTAAAGAAAAACCACAGGCATCTAGGCGACCAACTATATTAGAAGTCACTAAGGGTAATATGTAATATCCTGATTTTGACCCCTGTTGCATTAGAATTCTAAATGATGTAAATACCATTATTAAATCATGGTGAGGAGCTAAAGACCAAGGCCCCACCATCGATTTAGCGTTTTATGTATAGGCAATTAAATTGATACCTATGGTTATCGTTCTAGCCACGCACAGTAAAAATTGAGACATCATGTAATATGCAATTTAATAAAATACCCACAATTAGCTATGTCAATGCAACAAAGAGATGGGGGCATAATTTCACAAGGAATAGGGAGGGAAATTATTCAAACCCTTGAGCCAATAGGGTAAAGCCAAATGTCAATGGGAGAACCCATAAATATGTCAACTACCCATGTTGTCTTTTGTGCCCAATCATTTCTTCCAGAAGTTGGTTGGGGTAGTTAATACCTTAGGAATGGAAGAGTATGGCAGTCAAAATTCGTATTGGGGAAGCCATAATTTTTTGGGGAAAACGAATTGTTTCTTGTGGGGCAATAAAACACCCACAAATTTCTGCCCATTCCATTCCCCATTCACATTCTTCATTTTCCTCACGCAACTGGAGCTAGCGGGGAGTTTCTTTCATGTTTTTATGTCGTTTTCCTCATTTTTCCATACTTGGAAATCCATTTTTGGTGTTGCACAATGGATGGGAGAAGAGATCCATGAATTGGGGGCTTGAAGAGGTCGTTTTTTCCCCTATGAAGCCATAGACGTTTCTGAAATTGGATTTTCTCTCCCAAGGTTGTTTTCCACTTTTTACCCATTCATTTTTGGGTTCCCATGACGTTTCTCCTCATACCCAACATTTGTATTTTGTTGTTGTGTGCATCACCGTTTTGGTATGAAATACTTAGGAGTGCAAGAGGCCCAAAATTGGCTTGATAAACCTAGTGAAGAAAGGAACCTCATAGAAAGATCAAGAGGGGATGTCTAATCTTCTATGCACACCTTGAAGAGCACTGGAAGGGAAGGTATGGCCTGAGGGACTATGCAACAGTGAAGGGAATACTTCCTTGTGTTGGGTGTGTAGGTATTGTGGATGCCAATCTAGATAGATATTGTGCATGTGTCCAAAGCTCTATGGTTGAGCTTACTATCTTAGCAATTCAACCTTTCCATTGCCTTAGCGGCCTGATAAACCCAACTGTAGATTGGCTTGGCTGAATTTCGATATGTGTTTGGCTATGTGTGAGACTGTTGTTCCCTAGTTCCTTGTGGAAATCATGCCAAACATGGGGGTGGCAGTGGTGCCGAGAGATTGATGAGAACACTGGCATATGGTTGGGTGGAATGTTGTAGCAACATAGCTAGTTGCGGGACAACTAAATTTCAAGATAAGTGCTCTCTTCTATTTATTTCTACAATGTGTTTGTTAATGAATTATTATGAATATACATAATGTGTTGAAATGTATTTGCTTCTACTTTATTTTCATTTGTTATACATCTGCATATGTATGTTTTTATTTCAATGCATTTATGTTTATGTTCATGGGGCTAGATCCCCGGTTAAGATGTTAGTAGCAGAGCAACAATGTAGTCATGTCCTTTACTCGGCGAGTAGAGGGGAGGGGACGTGAAATAATAGATGTCGTTCAAGGATTCTACCTTATGACATAGGGTCCTAGGGTCACCAACGTACTAAGTTTTGACTTGCAGACATACAACATTACAAAAATATTTATGAGGGAAATAGGACAGAGAGAACATGTACCTCACTATCGAAGGTTGATCCAAGATTTAGTCTTTTCTCCAAATTCTCCTCAAGCTCTAGGTCTTCAATACCTGCAAAAGAGATTGATATCTTTCCATAGAGATTTTAGTTTTAATATAAGGAAAAAAAATTATAATTGCATATAAAGATAGATAGCAACATATTTCATAATGCATAACAATAAGAACATGTGTACACAAAGTATGGAAGAAAATCACTCTTTATTCATAAGCAACAGGGAACATTAGAACCCTTTCTGAGACAAGCCTTTCTGCTGACTAGGAACTGAGTTGTCTTACTCCTTTCTCCAATGCATTCCTCCAGCATAACCTTGCTCTTCTAACTTGCTTCCCCTATCCTCTACCCCTCCCCTCTATTCATACTTGATGATGAGGAGGATTTACGAGGCCTAGGTTGGTTAGGGAGGTTGAGGAAGTTATGATTTCGAACCCAATTGTAACTGAATAATCATGTTTTATTTGCTTAACTTTAGTCTTTAGATATTCGTGGGTGCATATATAGGAAGCTCGCAAATGAGTTGCGAATCTTATAAAGGAAACCCATGAATGAAACATTTGATAATCGATTTGCAGGTTGCATATGGCGGTACTCGTGAATGACACACGAATCTCAATGAGAGAAATCATGAATGCAAGACAAAATCCTTTAAAAACATGGGTAAGGATAAAGGAATTAATGTGCATTAAGGCTTCTCTTCATCTATAGTTTTCAAGCTACTTCAATCCATAATGTCCTTTTGTGTACTGACATGCTCAGTGTCAGTACTCGGACGAAGAATTGTCATTTTATAGTATAACAGATGCCCCCTAATGTATGAGGTCGGAGGGAAGCAATGGCTGAAATAGATTACAAATCTTTTATCATGGAGAGACTTAGTTATCAAGGCTGCAGAGAGGTACCTGATAGATTAAAGTCATGTACAAGATTCAATTACATCATATAGTACGAGCGATAGGGCCACATATGTTTTATAATGGTGGATCAAAGCCACAACAGTACAATTATGAGTCTTAAATAACTAGACGTAGTGTCACAGAGCATAGCACAATCTTGCGCAACTTAGGTTCGTAACCCAAGGTCTACGTCCAAATCCATAGAAACTAGTATGAATCCCACCATGTGAATATATGAGTTAAATTCGAACATGGAAGGAATCCATCAAAGTGTCGGTGGATGAGTTATATTGATAACTGATGCAAAGGAGTCCACCAATATGAGTAGTGAATCCTAAGGTACCATCTTCAGAACTCTAAGTCGTCTTTTGTAGGAGGTACTGATCGAAATTCGTAGTGCAAGGAGGAAGGAAATGAATCCTTCGAAAGATAACAAGAGTAACTGGAAGACTGGATAAGGGAAGGTAGACACAAGGTAATCTCAGGAATAAGAATGATAGGGATCAGGATGATCAGACAGGGGGTGAACATATTTTAATAGTGAGCATGAAATAGAGATGACCCAAGGCAACTTTAGAATTTCAAATGGTACAACTAGACTTATCTATTATGTAGGAGACATGAACGGATTCCCCATGTATTAATGACAAGTGGAGGAGTAATGACTCGAAGTGATAGTTAAACTGAGAAGTGAAAAACTGAGACATGAGTACCGGGAATCTCAAATGAGTGCTTTTCTTCAAGGATGACATGCTACCATCAAACTTATAACCCAAAGAGTGAAATTATTCCTTTTCTTTCTTGTTAAATTTTAACGAGTCCAAGAAAGTCAACTTGATTCTTTCTTCATTTTTTACAAGCTTGAAGAGAAGAGAGAATAATGCTTAATATGTCACTGGTCTGTGGAATTTACAAGAACAAGAACGAATTAGTAAATGCTCATCAGTTCTTTCATAGTTTTGAGAGTCTGAAAACTCCAAAGAAGACTCTAGGGGGGTGCTTTTTCATAAATTTAGTCTCCTGAGTCCGAAAAAGTATAAAACAATCCAAAGAAGAAATCTCTTAGTTCCGAAGAACTAAGGTATACCTTTTTCATACTTAGTCAGCAAGGGTCGAAAAAAGGGTAAACTATCACCCAACCGATGCTCCTTCAAAAGAAAGCATGTAGCCTTAGTTTACCGAGTGTAAAGGAAGGCAAGATCGCTCGAAAAGTTCCATTTTTTTATGAGAATGGGACAAACAACAGTAAACTCGATGCTTTGTACTAGGGTTTAACGAGCATGACAATGCCATAAAGAACGCTCAGAATCTTTTTCATGTTTAGGTCTAGAGCACGAAAAAGATAAAACTAAGCTCAAACAGGTTCCTTTTCCGCAAGTTTAGTCTTCCAGGCCTAGAAAAGAGATAAACCTATACATGAAGATACTCTTCTAGATTCCGAAGAAAATAGAGTATTATTTTTTCATAAGTAATCCACATGGTCCAAAAAAGGGGTAAAAATTCACCGATGTGGATGATTATTCAATTACTTTAACGAGTATGAAAGAACAAGTAACTAAACTATCCATTCAATTTTAAGGAGTCATACCAGGGATTAAAGATAACTCCATAAGGGTGGGGAGCCTTGATATCAAAGGTAGTTTGGTAAAAGATGCAAAACAAGGTTCATTTTTGCATGAAAAAATGATTGCATAGGCTCCCACAACCTAGCAGAACTGTGACAAGGGCACCAGAATGACAAGAAAATATTCTAACTAGGGTTACCCATGTAAAGGAGGCCCTAACCATGGAAGAACAATGATGTTTGGAAGGTAAGGAGTGGTCATACATCGTAGTCCATGGATGAAAAGAGATCCTAGAGTTCATCGGGAAATAAGGTACTGCAAAATATGCAAAGGGAAACAAATACTACCCTAAATGCAAAGGAAATCACGTTTCAATTCATCTAGGACCAATAAAGCGTAGGTAATGACACATTGTTTTAGTTCATATGACAAAAAAATAACTTCAACTATACAAAAGTGGGAAAAAATTAATTTGTTTTACTATAAATAGTTGAAAATAGAGTAAAAAACATACCATTCGAGTTTTTACTATATTTGGGCCATCTTACCTCTCTACTTCAAACGATCGGTGCGGGAAATCCAGCGGGTGGTTCTTTATTCTGCGAAGTGCAGGTAATTCACATCTCCCTCTACTTCATTTTCATTCCTTTTATTTTTAAAATTAATGTTTTAATTTGAGTTTTTGGCCTACCCTAAGGTAACTACGTAGTAATCACGGGTAGCCCTCTTTGAAGTCCTGATTTCGTAATGTAACCATGGGTTAACAGTGAGAAACCCATGAATGGTTCACACTGTCTACAATGAACATTCATGAATATTGCGCATAGATGGTTTTAAGCAAAAATTAATGATTAAAATGTTGTTTGGGTAGGTGACAATGTTCTAGAGTGGTATGAAAGGGAACACGAGGACATGGATTGGCTTGGAATGGGTGGTCCCATGAATTTAAATACTCTACGAAGGTGCGGTTTTCTCAAGTTCTATCACACATCAAACACGAGGGCACACGTTCGGTTGTTAGAAACATTGGTGAACTTGTGGGACCATGATCTTGGTTTGTTTGACCTCGAAGGAGAAACCTTGGAGCTTACTACAGAGGATGTATATTTTATCATGGGTTTGTCTTATAGAGGGGCACTTGTGAACATGGAGGGTATTGGTAGAGGGGGTGACCCTCTCAGTGTTCAAGATTACATCAACACATACTGTGTACCAAGGACTCAGAAATCTAAGACCCAAATCTTGATCTCAAAAATGACTAGCTTTCCTTTGAAAGTGATAGTGAGCACTGTTGTGAGAGTGGCGAGATCATCCGCTTTACATTTGGATGCACGAACTCATATGCCCATAGCAGTGGATTGCATGTGGGGAGTGTTGTATGAATGGTGTTTGGTATTAGTCTCGATCATGAAGAAACATCTTTCTGATTGTAGGAGAGGAAGGAAGAATAACTTTGGTTACACAAGTATTTTAGTAACGTTCTTCTTCGAGAGGGTTCTTGCCCTTAGCCCCGCTGTTACACTTCCACCCTCCCCACCCCGCGAGCCTATACTTGCATGGCGGGGTGATATATTTCTCCATCGAGGAAAATACTTTATATTTTTTCTTTTTTGAAACTGATGGAAAAACAAGAATGCAATGAGCCTAAGCTAGAGCTAACTATGCAACTGCCAATGCTTTGTTTTTTTTTCTTTTCAAAAAATCAAAATTTGATGCAACTAATGCAACTAAGCAAGCTAGACTAACTTGAATATGTATAAAAGCAATAAAGTGTTAGGATTATTAATCCTCCCTCGTCCAATTTGGTCATATGTCTAAATCAGGAGTTATGTCTAAATAGGGAGTCCATCTAATCTATTTTTAGTCACTAGCACTATTGGGTCGACTTGGCCTAATTGGGGCACATGTTTCAGTTACTAAAGTGTGGGGAACACTAATTGAGGCCTACTGCCACTGATTGCACTTGTATGCATCAGTTTAGGAGCATCCTAGGTCAATTCCTAGAATTTAGGAGCCACTGGGAGTGCCAATACCAACCAAGGTCAGTTGAGATGAGTTGGTGACTAGTCAAGATCAGTTAGGAGTCGGTTACATTCAGTTCTAGTCCTCTACATTCAGTTAGCGCTAGGTTTGCATGGCTGCATGCAGTAGAGGTGCATTCCTCACCTACCACAGTTAGTTAGCCTTAGTTAACATTGAATTAGACACTTGAGTTGTGTTTTAGAACTCCGATGAACTCTGATAATGATTTAGACAAGGTCAGTTAACTTGTTGGTGAAAAATATTAAACAATTTATAACATATATCCAACGATTTAATTGTCAACCCGAAGAGAGCGTAAACTTGTGAGGTACAGACAAAATATATGCAGGAGTAGAGTATTGCTAACTTAATCTAGGTGACTGAAATTAACATGAGACTAAAATTGAATTAAAAAGCAGGAAATGGCATGAAAATAAATCTAATCTAGAAAAATAGGAAATTACACGAAATAAATCTAATCTAAGGAAGCATAATATTGCATGAAATAAATTGATATTGTGAGTTCACATAAAATCAACACAACTAATTCATAACCAAGACATCAAAATATGAAGAAATCAAACTATCTATTTTAAAATATGAAATCTATTACAACATGATCAAATCTATGACTATCTCAAAAGATGAACCAGTTCTCTATTTCTCTATCTCTATAGAGAGGCCTCTCCTTCAAAAGGAGGAGAGAGCACTCCTATTTATACATGAATTCAAGATAACTAATCATAATTACAGATCCACTATTCTCTCAACTTATCCCTCAAAATCCTCCAACATACCCACTTTTCTCTCAACTTATCCCTTAAAATCCTCCATGATATCTTGGATAAGATATTCCATCTCCATGATATTCTCCTTGAAATTAGCCCACATATTGAAGATGAAATTCGAATTTGAGGCTAGGTGGTGACTTTTGGGCTTGTTAAAGTCTTCAAATACATCTGTAATCATCACGATTCTCACCCAACTTTGAGGTATAATGAAAATATGTTATTTTTCTTAATAATTAACCACACATTCACTCAAAATATTCAAAAATAAATGATTTGGAAAATGGTAATATAAACTCATATATATTAGGGAACTGGTGGACATTAATGGTTTTATGGAAGGATAAAATATGAATAAGGTGATAAATGGTACATGAAAGATGAATAAAATGTGGTATTTTTGCAGCTCAACATTCCCCCCAACTTGACTGGTTGCATGTCCTCATGCAACTATGCATTGATTCTCTTTTTAACTTTTGGCTTTGTAGCTGGGATTTACATGATGATGGTATGTAACAGTAAATCATTCCATGATTTGAAATGCATGAATGGCAATGATTTTCCTTATGGTTGGTTCTTGTGTTAACAACCATAAGTATAACAGATGTTGGTTCTTGTGTTAACAACATTCACTCGTTTTACTTGTATTTTTGCTGCAATACATAAGATTTAAAAGTATAGATGCATTGGAAATGATAAACCATCAATTTATATTAGAAAGCCTTTTCTTCATATTATGAATCATGCCAATATATATAGCAATGTTTTTTACTCAATGTGTAACAAAGCATAGTTTGAGAAAGACATGTTGGGTAATGGTAAATGAGATGATGAATATGTGAAATGGTAATGAATAACCCCCCCCTAACTTAAGATGGATTAGGTTTATGAAAAGGAGAAAGGGAATGTAGTGAGGGAATTTTCCAAATTCATTCATTTTATAGCATTTAAGGACTTACATGGTTAAATATTAGAAAACAACGTACCTCCACTTACCCAAAAAGTTGATGAACTATGCAATAGGAATGTGGCTGCTACTACTGGATCATGGACCGTGAAGTGAAGAAATATGAACTGCTTGGTTGTATGAAGTAAAAGATGAGAGCTGAAAGTAGAATTGTGGTACTCTAATATGGCTAAAGTATGCTGCTCTAAAACTGCTAATGGAGTCATGCAAATAATATAGTCTTCACCTGCTACAAAACTCGATGGTACAATTCTTACCATGCGAATAAATGTGTTGATGTCAAACATGGAAATAAGTAATTGGATTACCGACCATTAATGGATGTCGTTAACCAATGCGAGGAAATCTCACCATTGATGTCAATAAGTGATAAGGTACCTAAGTACATCTTGCAAAGTGTGAATAGATGAGCTGATGTCGAGCCACTTGCAAGATCTAACGATCAAGGGACATTGATGTATTCCCATGATTGTCAGTGAGAGAACTTGCCATTAAGGCATGCAAGCCTTAAGGTACTAAAAATGAACTCTAATCTCTATCCTAGATAAGGTGCTGAGGTTGATGGGGCAAGACTTGTTGAATGGTGGGCCATAAGGAATCCCACATCAGTCAACACGAGTTATACAAAATGAGTGGTAGGACTATAGATAAAAGGTCTCACGGTCAGACAGTTTTTATGACAAGGAAAATAAAACTATGTAGTCATGGAAAGGAAGCTGAAATAGTTTTATTCATAAGGAAAGGATGAACTTGGAAACTACGGAAAACGTGTATCACTCAGAAAAGGTATACATGTGATAAGTCCTGACATATAAGGTAGTGAAACAATAGACTCTAACATGGACGACGAATAGAATTGGAAGGATAAGGATAAGTAATCATGACATGGCGTAATTGGTTTCTGAAAGGTTTCTTTGTGGCAACAAATGTCATGACATACACAAGGGAAAAATCAACTCCTTCGAGCTTTCAATGGAACATTTTTTTCTGAAAATTTTATGCGATTCTGGAACTCGCCATTTGTTCGTCTTTGAACCTGCAAAAAGGTTAGCATTTTCCTGCAACAAACTTGTGAGAGCATTGAAAATACAGGAAAATATGTGCTTAATAAAAGTTAAAGAGAATAAATAAAATGCTTTTATACCTGAAAGTAACAATGCATATTGAGAAACCCTTCTTGTCAAAACCTGTTTCTGAGTGACCTGCGATAACAAGTTAGCAAAACAAACATAAAATTTGATTTCGAGAAGATCCCACGCTCATTTGTAATTTGTAATTTTATTTATTTATGTTGTTTAATTTTAATTTAATTTTATTTGTATCTTTGCATTTATGAACAAATAT